>JABUQX010049313.1:0-61749 GCA_015478945.1 Trachelipus rathkii | reverse complement strand
AGTATATATATATATTACATATATGATATATAAAGTTATTAGTATTGGTTGTTATATATATATGTTATTATTATTATATATTATATATATATATATATTATTATTATTATTATTATATTATATTTCCATATATTATATATATATATATATATATATATATATATATATATATATATATATATATATATATATATATATATATATATATATATATATATAATATTATATATATATTATATATATATATATATATTATATTATTATTATATATATATATATATATATATATATATTATTATATTATATATATTGCTATATGTATACTTGTGCGGAAGGGTTTACAGTGTTAATACGTACATAGCATAAACCCACATGTGTACCGACACAAAAGCGCATAAAGAAACACAGCCATGAATTAGTGTGTTATTAGAGTTGCGTTTATATAAAATAAAATAAGTGCATTTTTTAATTATTTGTTCCTAGGAATTTCTTTGTTCTATAACGAAAGGATTTGAGATTTTGAAGGATCGTCCTACCCCTTTTAAAGAGTGCTTTTAAAGAAAAAAGAGTAGTAAATCGTGTTACACGGGGACAGACAAAGTTACATGCAAGTTCAATAAGCTTACGCATAAGAAGATTGTGATAAATATTTAGTAATTGATGGGTACGATTAACTTTGTTTTAATTAATGAATATTCACATACAATTAATTTCTTTTAATTAGTAAATTTATTCCTATATAATTAATTTTAATTAGTGAATTTATTCCTATATAATTAATTTGTTTTAATAAGTGAATATTCCTATATAAGTAATTGTTTTAATTAGTGAATTTTAATTTGAAGAAATCTTAGATTGAGTTACGAAATTCACCTAGTGCTGTTAGTATCGAATTTCATTTGAGTACCCAACATTATTTAAAAAACTCATTAGCTTTAGCTATGTTTTCATTAATGCCTTAATTAATGCGTTTTATGAATAACAATGAAATAAAGGTGGCTTGTTTTTATTATCGAATTTCTTCCCGCATGTTTAATTTGCTTTTAATTACAAGAAATTCATCAGGGTAATTTTGTTTTTAATTACAAGAAATTCATCAGGGTAATTTTGCTTTCCAATCGTTTGGTTAATTATTGTATTCCTTCCATCATAAACAGTTTAGTTTTCAATCAATCATTTCAACTCGTTTAATTTTTTTTATTTTTTCAGTGTTGTTCAGAGTGCCCATTTATATATATATATATATATATATATATATATATATATATATATATATATATATATATATAAAAGGAGCAGCATAGCAGCAGCAGCAGCAGCAGGTATATAAAGAGCATATATATATATATATATATATATATATATATATATATATATATATATATATATATATATATATATATATATATATCTGCGTTTCTCAGATTATAGTTTTATTCTTGAGTTAGTACTGGCTTGCACACTAAAGCGGGTTTTAGACTAGTGGAGAACACTTAGTGTTGAATTAGGAAAAAATGGATGAGCTAAAGAGGAATAACGAAGCGGTTGAAATGAGAGAGGAGGGAAAACACATTGTAAAAACAGAAGAAACAGCATCTTTGCAAAAGACCCGTGCTTTTGTCAATTTATTGCCAAATCCTAAAAGATTTAAAAGTGAAGAAGAAGAGACAGGAGGGATAGTTTCGCCCCCTAGTTTTACTTCCCAAAATCGCTTATCCAAGCCTAGTTGTTCCGGTGTTTCAGATCAATCCTCTGTGCACGCAGAATTTATTACTAATGAACAGAGAATTCTCCCGAATAAGGCCAGTGATGAAGAGTTTTACTTAGAAGCCTTATTGAAATTTATGATATTTGAACGCTCGAAAGACACACCTCTTCATTCTTTTATGATTCAGGCCAGGGATTTGATCAGAAATTATTTAGAAAAGGCAAGGGATGTTCAGCCTACATTTAACACATTCCAAATAAACTTTTTAGTGACCGCGAAAATTTTAGACCAAGTAGATAAATTAGAGAATCATGGGGCACTAAGAGCGGCAATTTTGCGAATAATAGATCCCGAGTTAACCCTAAACATCTTGTTAGAAAAGATAGCCTCGATTGCAAATGAGCAATTGGCAAGTGCCACCCCAGAGATAGAAGAAAGAGAGGATGGCCAAGAGAATGAAGATGAAGTGAGAAAAGATAAAGTTTCTATTTTAGTTACAACCGTAGAAGAGAAGGTATCTCTTCCTGCGTCTGCCTCAACTAGTTTGTCAAACCAGCGCAAACAACCCCTAAGGAAACACAGAGTATTTGGAGGAAAGGCAATTAAGAAGTGTTGAACTCCTGATTACATTGAAAGTTCCACGAATTCTTATATTAAAGCCTTGGTAAATTTATTCAAAAGTTCCAGGAAAGAAGGTATTTCCTTCGCTTCTTTTAATGCAAAAACGATAGAATTGCTTGAGGATTACCAAGAGAAGATGGAAAAAATTAAGTTTAAACTAACATTAAACTCCTTGAAAGAAAAAATATCCCTTACTACAGAGGTTCTAAAATTCATTGTTGAATTAAAAGATTCGAAAGAGCTAAAAGGAGAGATAGGAAATGAAGAAGAAACAGTGCATCCTCCCGCTTTTCCATCCAAACGGACGAATAATATAGAGGGAAACATTCAAACTCCAGCTCCAGTTTTAGCCAAGCCGGTTTCTCCAAAGATAGAAAAGCTTCCCCAAACAGGTCAGCATTATTGCTGTGATATAAATCTCTTCCTTAAAAAAGGACAAACAGGAATGAGAGTAATAAGTCTCCTAGATAGCGCCTCGGGGGTCACGATTATCCAACGACGGACGCTGGAAGAGCTAGAAAAAAGAGAAGGATGTAAAGAGTTATCCCGACCATATCACCTCACCCTGCACGGAATACATAGTACTAATTCCACAAATTATTATGAAGTATAGCTGTATTTTGAAATATCTAACAAACTTCATCGAACTACTTTCCTAGTATATGATGTTGGGGGATCAACTAGCTGGGATGTATTAGTTGGGACAAACATTCTTTCTAGCAAGAATATGAGTTTAAATTTATACTCCTTACAATTAATTTGTTATGGAAGTCAGGTATTAAAAATTCCCCTCTACGTCCAAAAGAACTCACAAAGTAAATGCAAATGTAAGAATAAAGTGATGCAGACTTTTAAGAAGTATCCCGTGACTAAAAGCGGAATCACACCCAAAGGGAAATATGTACAAGTAGGGACATCCCAAAATAAGAGTTCTAGTACCCCAATTCCATACGTCCTGAAAAGAGGTATTATAATATATATTAATAATATATATATGGCAAATTTGTAGGAAACTTGTTACTGTGAGACCGAGGTACCTTAACCTTAATCCGATATAATATACTACCTAACCTAACTACTATACACTAACCTAGATATACTATACCTAACGAAACTAACCTAATTTTTCACTATAACCTATAATACCTAATCATAAACCTAAACTTAAAACCTAATATACCTTAAACTTAACTAATCTAATATATTTATTTTTCGATATATTACATGTAGGATATCCTATTGTAGATTTCGTAGTAGATAAATTAAGGAGTTAGTATTCGTTTATTTATCGCTATATACCTTTAGTAATGAGTGGTATATATTAGCACCTTAGGATCCTCACTAGGTCAACAGTACCAGTTTTCTTACAAATTTGCCATATATATATATATAAATTAATATATTATTATAATTAATATATATATAATATATATATAGATACTATAGATATATTAATATGATATATATACTTAATATAATACTTAATATATATTATAATATATATATATATTAATAAATATTTAATATATATATATATATACTATATATTAATATATATATAATATTAATAATTATATATATATAATATATATAATATATTTTATATATATTATCTAATTAATATATCAAGTACGACTCCTGCACTTCGATCTACTCCTCATATATGAGCTCAGGCACTCCACTGAATAGTATTTGAACAATTTTATGTAAATACATATCTATTTTTGCCATATAATTTCATGTAATGTACTGAATAAACCGTTTTTGTTTTTGTTTAGTTTTTTTTTGCGAAAGATATTTGAAATAGAATAAATAAAATATAATAAAGTATAATGAATAAAATATATATGAAATTATCTGCATAAATGGTATATAAATATATATTGAAAATGAAGTTAGAAGAATAGCCACTTATATTTAAATATAAAGCTATATATTAACATTAAAATAGGGACTAAACCCCTGACTCCCAAAGCAATTAGGTGCCGGATATAATCATATAATTAAGGAATTATGAGTTATTAAATCTTTCCATTTCAGTACATGTTGATGGTGCAAAATTTCCTTGTTAAATTTGCATCATCATATCTAAACTCTATTTTCCTCCATCTCAATTTGCTTCAAACAACACAACTATAAACTAAAATAAATAATATTTTTTTAATCAACCATATGCAAGATGTATTTACTTGTGAAGAATAAAAAATAATAAAAATCATGCATTTTATCTAAGGGAAAGAAACCTTGCAAATTTGTTAAAGAAAAACTATTTAAAATCTCCTGACAGGAGGCTTGAGACCATAATTATTTGAAATATTCTAATTTGATTCGAGCATCCTCGATACTCAAACTACTCCACTTAAGTCCCAAAAACCCGCCACCACAAAAAATTCAACAACTCAATTACTTTATATCATCCTGACTAATATTCATAACGACTATACAACTACACTATATCACATCCCAAACTAACCATACCTTTACCAAATTTTCAACCGCCGTCCTTCAGATCTAATTTCCAATTAAACCTTCGCAAACTTATTAACTGTTAAAATGAAAGCTCTTAAAAATGTGCTTTAAATAAGGAACAATTGTACATTCAATGACAATTTTTCACTTTGCCGCAGACCTTTACATAAACCAAATAAAATGTTACTTGAAATCTTACTTTATAATCACTCTACCTCAAACCTCTATATGGGAGATCATTTCAACGTTATAACACCTAACCATCCCTACATTAGTAGTTATTACAAATTGCCCATAAAAAGTGAAGTGTCAAAGCAGGTTTGCCAAACTGCTTATTCAATAGTTCAAATCTAGATATAGTTTACCTTTAAATATCCTATACTGAAACAAACACATAACTAAGCAAATAATGAACATAAATGAATAACAATTCTGAAAAACAAACAAAAGGCTGAATGCTGAGAGCAAAGCCATATATCAACTTAATGTTTATAACACATATATAAAACAGCAATACTATACCACTGTAGTCAACACAAAAAGTCACAAATCCGAGAGATCTAAACCTCCGACCACCCCCATCATCATTAAAAATATCCATAAAGAATCGTCAACCGAATATAACAAAATATTAAATTCTGAAGAAAAAATACATATACACACTATCAAAATAAAAATAAAAATATTTGTTTCACAATTTTACTGTCAAGTTACTTATAAATTAAATTTTAGAAAAACCTAAGATTTCACACCCTATATAATAGACTAGGTCTTGTCGTAATGCATAAAATCAACTAACTCAACAATAAGCCATAACAATAAACTTCAACTTCTCTAAATCACATATAAAAATAGCAGAAGATATTACAAAAATTTACTATTACCCTGATAGGATACATCATAAAATAGTACAATAACCCATACTTACCTAAAGCCTGATAAATAAGATAACAAATAATATAAGAAGCAAAACAAAAGTTATATCATAGATAAATAATAATATACCACCCATCAATATCACATCACTCCAAACGTTAACACAGATTAACGCCCTAAAACACCCAAATCATTAAACATTATAAATCATTAATAACATCACATCATTCTTCAAGTAACAATTTCCATACTCATTCTTTACTCAATAAAATGAATACATATTCACAACATGAATCATTGTGAAGAAAAACAATATAAGAATTTGACACTGCAATGATAGCTAATCAACCAAACCATCAAACACCACACTCATGAACCCATCAAACATCACAATTACGAACATCAATAATAACTCCCCTAATCTCAACATAATAACAGTGCACTAGCATAAATATAATATATCTCGCACTCACTTACTGACAAAGTCAGAGTATAAAATAAAACCCCATCACACACTCTCAAAACCGGAAAATCTCCATAAGCTCTCAAGAAAATAAATAAAACTCAAACCACTTAACCTAATACTTTATAAGAAACCAAACCTAGACATAAATATAAAATGAATCTACTTACAAATAAACCTCACACTGCATATAACTGGCCTTAGAATACAACATCTCAACTATAAACTTAACTCATCAAACCACCTTTATTATAATACCGATGAAAGGCGACCCAGCCAGATAGCCAGCTTAAAGAGGGTTCTTGAACGAGTGTGATTAATGAGATGTATTATTTAATTTATGAATCAAAAATGAATGGTTAAATAGGGAAGAAATAACATTTATGGAAAATAAGACTGATTTATGGGTTAAATTTTAAGAGAAAGACGGAAAGATTTATGTTGAAACAAAGGAACAAACTAAATTTCTTCACCATAATTTGGAAGATATTTCCATTTTGTGCTTACTTCAGAAAGCAAAAATTTTAGAAAATTTGGGAACAAGAAAAAAATTGTATTTTGGAAGGTCAGTCACGGAAAAGTTATAAGAGTTATTTGCGGTCGTGAAGATATTGATTATTGGTTGGTCGTAAATGTTTTCTGTTCTTGACGTAGGTTACGGACAGGTATTAATTATGTCCATATTGGGGTTCGTGGTATTTAACGCTCTTATATATCGTTTAGTATAACCTTTTAAAAGTCTTGAGTGCAGTGAAATTGTATAGTTTATTTTTTTTGCTTGAAAATAGCAAAAGGAAAAAAAAGTTAATTGTTTGAGATTTTTAATTTAATACAACGTTTGTGATGCCAACTTGAAAATAATTATTTGTTATTATAATTTTGTTTTGAAACAGAACTTCACACACACATAGTTAATTACTCTGTATAAGGATTTCTTTCATCCTTGTACAATGTACAAAGTACTCACCGCATATCTTGAGCCATTTTACTTGAATAGGAATGTCTTAAATTTTTCGTTAATCAACTCTCTCTTCCTCAATGACTCTCTCCACTCTCTATATACATCGAACTGTCTCCATGCACTACTCGTATTATCCCAATTACAATGAACACTATACTTATGAGCTCCTTAGTCGTATAATTTATCCTTAAATAGGAATTCATTGGAATCGTCCTTCCAAACAGTTTGATTCTCTCTCTCTCTCTCTCTCTCTCTCTCTTCCTAGTTCTCTGACCATAGATTTTAATTTTTATTTATTTTGATAGATTATGAAACATTCTTCATCTTTCTGTTTTTCGTTCTTTGACTTACAAACCTTCAAACGTTATGCTTTGGAAAATTTAATTCAGTGCTGAATTTGGTTATTTCCATTCTTGGTAGGTATCATGTAGACCTCAAGGAGTTTTTCTAACTCAAGGAGAGAGCATATCTATCTATCTATCTATCTATCTATCTATATTATATGCTATATAATTATATAATAATATATATACATATATACTATTATATTATACTTATATATAGTATATATACTACAATATATATATATTATATATATATATTATATATATAAACATAACATAATATATGCTAATATAATATTATATATATTATATATACTAATATATATAATAATATAATAATATAATATATAATAATAGTATATATAATATATCATATTAATATATATATCTTTATATATATATTAATTACTAATTACTATATATTATATTAATACTTTATATAGTATAACTATAAATATATATAACAATCATGACTTACTATATATATAATAAACTATACATTATATTGTATTTATTAATATATATATAGTATATAATATATATATATATATTATTTTAATTTATTGTTCTATTGACTAATTGATATTTAAAAACTTAACTATTCGCTATCCGCATCCGCATCCGCGGAAAGAGAATCCTCAAAGATTAAAGATTCCGTGAGCCGCTCTTTGCCCTGCGATGTTAGCGATATTTACGATGTCGAAAACATCTTGATAAAAAGAAAATTTTGTAATAAAAAAATCTAACTTAACGGAGAAAAACATTTAAAAACAATTGAAAAGAGTTGAAGGCAATCCAAAAACGGCTTATATTTCCAAGAACTTACTACTGTTTTCAAAGACGTTTCAACTTGCTGGAATAGTACATGTCATTATGGGAAGAATGGTATCGCTCAGAGAAAACCTCTTGCTATTTCTGTTTAACGCCAGTTGTATACCAAAATTCAACACTCTTACTAATATGGAAAGAACATCCATACCACATTTAAGCTATTGAAACCATCCATTTGACGAAATTACCAAAAATAACCACAATTCAGCGGCACGCAGAAAATACTGCTCGCGACTGTGTGAATATCTCCAATACATATGTGTGCGAGAGCGACCTTATCTCTATATCCGGTTCTTACTACCTACTCCCTCTCTATAAAGTAAATGATGGACGGTTTAAAAAGCAATGAAAATGTAACACAAACTACAGAGACCCCACACCACCAAGTTATTTCTGGTAGGCATAATTGAGACCTTCATTCAGTGCAAACTTACCCTTAGATTCCCCCGTTATAAAGGACAAGGTTTTTTTTTGCAGCACTATAGGAACAAGTTAAATCGTCACTGTGTTGTTGTTGTGCAAAGAAAACTTCAATCCGAACAGTCTATTAATTCGCCATTCCTTTTAACGAATAAAAAAAACGAAATCTGAAGAACCAACACCTTCTACAATCGGTCTATATACGTAAGAGTAAACAGATCACTGAAGAATTTCACAGTCCAGAGTGATGCAAGAAACCAGAAGCCGATAATACATCCCTTATAAGAAGCCTTATCAACGCTAGTTGACAATCGAATGAATTAAAAACTATCACCAAGAAAAAAAACTAGATACAAAATGATAATCCTATCAGTTTGTGGAAATTTAAGCAAAATATTTACCCACGCTTCAGATTTAAACTTAAGGACTATATAATATATGGCCTGTCCTCCAACTAGCTCCAAGTCGTAGAGAGTATTTAGGGCCCAATGGCAGGGTTAATACATGAGGAAAAAGAGAAACAGTCTTCTCAGCAGAAAAGGCTAAAAAATTGATGTTTTTCAAGCGCGAGTCAACCTTCTCAATAATATTTGAATTTACAAGTACTACCAAAAAAAGAATGATAATTCATTGTAAAATCTCTTTCATTTACGGAGGAGGTTGGGTAGGATGGGGTCCATTTGAGTTGGTTCCCATCCCGCACCGCTTATGGTAACAATATTATTAACTAGATTGCGTGGCTTAAACTCGACTTTATATATTAGTATATTATACTTATATTATATAATAAAATATAATAATATATAGTATATAAGAATTTATTTACCATATATATTATATATATATTTATACTATATTTACTAAAAGGGTTTATTAACTATTTTATATATATTATATATACAGTATATATTATCAAACATCCGCATCCACGATTGTTAAAATAATACTCGCTATTCCGCATCCGCGCGATGGGAAAAAAAATGAATCTACTGCATCACATTATTAATATATATATACTAATCCCACTTATTCCTCAGTTCTTGCAGTGCAGAGTGAGGACACTATGAGTGAGTTCGAGTGAGCTCTGTCTTACCTCTCGTAACGAGTCATAAAAATTACAAGCGCGCTTCTTTTATTTATATTATATATATTATTATTAAGTATATATTATTATTGTTATATAATATTATTTATATATTAATTTATTTATTATTTATTATATTATAATATATATATATACGTATTTAATAGCATATATATAAGTGATTATATATATATATTATAAATATATTTTATATATATACTATAGATTATTTATATTATTATATAATATATATTATATATATATATCATTATAAATATATTATATTACAATATATATATATACTAAATAATATATAATTTAAGATATAAAAATAAAATTGCAATGAACGCAATATAATTTTGTATGAAAAAAACACAAAAATTATATTATATGATATTAGGTAATAATATATATATATAGTAGATTATACTGATATACTTAATAATATTTAATATATAGATTATAATTATACTTATATTATTGTGTTGATATAAAAATAATTTAGTATATAATATTTTTTAGTTTTTATGCTTAGCAATTGCATGTTCGGCTATCTGCGATGCGCGTGATTTGGTTTGATTTGTTGAAAATCCTCGGGGAGCGGATGCGGATGCCGGATGCGGATGAGTGTTGGAGATTTATATGATAAATTTAGTATTATATATGTATATTGCACCCAATTATATTATATATATAATACTTAATATATATTATATATATTTATATAATATATATTATATCTATATATATTCATCAGCAGTGACTAGTTCCCTGCCATAATGTTTATATGCTTATATAATGCTGTGAAAACTAAAAATGTATCTGACATGATATTATTCCTTTAAAACGTTATAAATAAAAAGTATTATTTAACAGTTTACTAATAATTAGTAAATATAATAAATAATATTTATTATTTACTATTATATATATAACTTTATCATATATATATATTATATATATATTATAATATTATACTATATATTATATCGATATATAATATATATATATTATTTTATATATATATAATAACTCGGTATATAAATACACTTAAACTTACTTTATAATAATACGGAAGGTTTTACCTTTTGATACATTGCATTCCTATCTTGAAAGTTGCGTGATCTACCGCTATTATTTAAATTATAAAAATTGTCTTTATTTTTCATGTTTCTTAAGATAGATTTTTTTCTATCGATATTAGGCGAAAGATCTTGGGACAATCCTTTACTTTCAATTTGAAGAGTTTCTCCAAATATGTTTTAGTTCTCTTGAGAGCTGAAAATGAGCGTTCAACACTCGCCCTTGATATTGGTGATTTTAATGTTAAAATTATCAGCTTATAGCTTTATTGCTAATAACTGAAATCTTATTCTCCAATAAAAACTTAAGGATTTCGTTCAACATTATCTGTAGCAAAAATTTGTTTGAGTATGCATATACACAATTCAGATCGCAAACGTGGAAAGCTAAAATAAACACCCTGGAATTTATTTTAAAGATTGAAAAAGCCTTTTGAGTGTGAAAAACAAATATTGTATGATAAAATTATTCTCATCCCACCTCCCCGTTATATATATACATATATATATGAGCGAGAGAGAGCGTATCTATTCTTAACATTCGAACAATATGTTATCAAATGTTAGATTAGATAACTGTGTATTAAACGTTTCAGGTGATAATCTCGCTTTTTTCCTTGTTTAAACACTATAGAAATTTCTCTGTTATAATATAAAGGGTCATTATGACATATGTTTTCTAAAGTTGTTCATATTCTTCTTCTTATATGTCTTCGAGAATAATCGAGAGCATGTAAAAAAACCGATAGACCCAAGTGACTCTTACAGAGGAATCCATTTTCTTCAGTCTTGAGCAAAATATTAGAGAAAATGGTCTCTAACAACAGACTTTAAACTGGTAACTTCAAGCTGGCAAGTCAAATCTCTCTGACGTTTATTTTCTAGTGATTTCTATCAAATTGTTTTCGGATTATTCAAAAGGAATAAAATTAAAAAGATTAAGAATTTCTATATTTCTACTGAAAAATGAATAATTCAACGAGTCTTCATGAATAATTCCACTGACTTTCAGTCAATTTTATATAATTTCACCTACATTATAAATACTATTATATTATATAAATATTAATGAACTATTAGAAACGCCTGAACCAGTCACTCTTCCTCTAACCTTCACTTTTATCCAAGAGTATCCCTATAGATAGTATAAGAGATATATATACTATATAAAACTAGTGAGTGTCTTTATAAATTATATGAGTTATATAATATAGTAATAAATATATATACATATATACTATATTATTATTAGATATATAGTTAATGTGAGTTATTATAATTGATGTATAATATAATATATTATATAATTATCAACTTAAGCTACCGATTATATATAATATTATATATATAATATATAATAATAGTATAATATAATATATTATAAAAAACTTGAAATGCGTACGTGATGATGAAAAAAGGCGTTATGTGAAAAAAAACACTAATATTTAAACCTTATTCACTTATGATTAAAAAATCCTAAATACAATTAATTTTTCTCCTCTTATAAAAAGCAGAAAAAAAAACTCAAGCATTTAAAGGCATAATGATAAAAAAAAAAAGTAATTATTATATTTTAGGCCTCCTATTATCTGTTGCCCCGATAAGGCCTATTATTCGAATAAAATGATATTCCCAATCGATAAGGCAACTTGTCATTCTCATTTGCATGCTAGTTTGTTGGCCATATTTACTATAATAAAAACAATTACCTTTCTAAAAGCTATTTTTTTTTTCTGGGAAAGGCCGAACTGACATTCAAAGAGCATATTAAATTTACTATTGAAAAAGATTTAAAATTTAATTAATTAGGCCTAACTCATTTATTATACCTCTATCTCTAGCGCAAAGAGTACCCTGCTGTGTGGTATTAACATCTCTACACACTCTTTACACTTTCCCACACACAGTCATATAGTGTAGCGCTAGGTGCGAGCAAAATCGCGTCTCCGAGCTTTCTATATATATATACTCGTTACCTCCAAACTGCGAGATAGTAATACCAATACTACTTCCACATTCAATATACCGACCCCTGCTGCTGTTATCGTATATTCGGTTAGAACACTATATATTTATATATTATTATATATATATATATATATATATTATATATATATATATATAATAGTACTACTATTATTGCTATAATAACATTATATTCATAATATAATAATATTATATATTCGATCTTATTTTTCAAAATCTATTAATATAATTGTTTACCAGGTGTAACCGACGGGGACCCAACTCAAATGCACGCCACCAACCTCTTTCCCCAACCTTCCGACCTTAATGAAAGGAGATTTACAATTTGGTATTAAATTACCATGATGGCCATGTACTATATTGAAATTCAAAATATAGGAAAGGTTGGCGTGAAAAACATCACATTTATTTTTGCTGAGGCAGTCATATTCTCTTTTCAATCATATATAGCCCAACCAAATTGCAAATTACTCTCGAACCTTGGAACGTAAAACTAAGAACCGTACAAGTATTATTTTCTTGAAAGTATACTCACTCTTGGGATAACATTTTGAACCTTACACTTTCCACCAACTGATTGATCACTATTGAATCTCTGCTGTTTTTCTTGGTGATGAGTTTTCAATCATTTCACCTACATCTAATTGTGGTAGATGCGTGCAATTTCTGTCGATCACTACTGGGGACTTGTAGAAATTTTTCCTAGTGAATCTGTTTATTGATTACTTGTAAGAAGGTGTTGGTTCTGTTGTAGATTTTCGATGTGAACATTTCTATTAATTTGCGAAATTTACATATAAAAACGCTTCTTATAAAAATTTAATTGTGTAAAACTTTTGCAACACAAATTGCATTATTATTTAGTAACGAGTTTTTTAAAACATGATCATGATATTCTTACATTCAAGCTATTGCCAATAGTAAACATGGGATCTAAGATAATTTGCGACTGAAAAGTATGATGGTCATTAATTTCCCCATTAACCAAGAGAGAATTTTTCAGCTCAGTTTAATCTGTATCATTCATTCTTCTTGTAAACCCGCCATCATTTTCATTTGAAGATGTTCTATAATGCGCTTTCTTCTTCTTAGCGTTGCCAATTAATCCCGTTATTACCACCCGGATACAGAAGCTGTAGAGGCGTGATTTTTTTGTTAGTGTGCGTTCAAATGAAGTTTCAAATAGGCTTAATGCAGCTGCAATATGATGTCGATTTTCTCACATTAAGTAAGAATGGTTAACTTTGGAATACGGAACTGGCGTACAAAGCAGAAGGTTTCTTTGAGAAACCAAAACTTCCTTTCCATCATTATGAAGTAAACTATTTCAATAGCGAGTTGGAAATGTCCTTTTTATATATCTATTTAGAGATATGGAACTATCGAATTATCAAGCCGTTTTTGAATTGTCTATATTATATCTCTATCTATTATCTTATAATTTACTTAATTCAATTCATCTTAAGTAATTTTTATGATAAAAATTCTTTAATCAAATCGAGCAATAAACCATACCGCGCAACTTCCGCAGGCCACAGCGCGAGGCGGAATGCTCCCTTAATTCTTAAAGGTTTGTGGCAACATCTACCTTCCCTAAATATATATGTAATATATAATATTTATATATTACTTATTATTATAATTTTTTAAGTATTATATATTATTTATATTATATATATATTATAATATATATATATATGATATATATGTTATATATTATATACATTATATATAAGTTATATATAATTATATTATAATATATATATATAAGGTATATATATTAATATAAATAAATGGTATAAAAATCTGACGACGGATTATATATTATATCTATATATATAAACTAACGATATTAATATAATATATATAATATATATATACCCTATATATATTGATAAGTATATTAATATATAATAATGTATACAGTAAAAGTATATATATAAGATAAGATAAGTATATAGGTACCTACGCCGATATATATCATATACATATATATACTAAATATAAATAAATATTATATATTATATATAAATATATATAATAGTACTATATATATATATATATATATAATCAGTGGCGATTCCTGCCTAATGTTTGGACGCATGCAATGCTGGAAACTAAAAAGCTAAAAGAAAATGTTTCTCCTTTAAAAATATAAATAGTCATTATATATATTATATAAACAATATATACTATATATATATAAGCTAACTATAATAATATATTAAACTATATTATTATATTTATATATAATATATATATATATATACCTATAATATATATTTTATATACTATATATATATATATATATTCATTATATATATATTATATATTAATAAACTATATATATATATATATATTATATATATTATATATATAATTAATATATAATATATATATATATTACTATTATAATTATATATTATTATAAATATATTATTATATATATTATTATAAAATATATATTTTATAAATATATATATATAATATATATTATATTATATATATATATATTATATTAATATATATATATATTTATATAAATAATATATATATTATTATATATATATATATATATATATATAACCGTATTATAAAATACATTAAAACATTACTTAAAAATATTTATAATATTTACGGAAAAAGGTTTACTTGAAGATGAAATTATTCTCCGTGCGTCATTTATGCAAAATTCTTCATTAAAAATATTAAATTATAAATAAATTGTCTTTTATTTTCCATGTTTGCTTAAGATAATTTTTTCTACATAAATTAGGAAGATTGGAGCAATCTTACTATTTCATTTGGAGAGTTCTCAAATATGTATTTAAGTTTCTCTTGAGAGCTGAGAAATAAAGACTGCGTTTCAACACTCGCAACTGGATAAAAGATTGGTTATAGTTAGAGTTAAAATTATGCAGTCTTATAGAGTTCCTTTAAGGCATTCTGAAAATGTCTTATTATCTTAATAAAATACTAAGGATTTCTTCAACATATAACTTTATCAAAAATTTATGTTTAGAGTATGGCAATTACAACAATCAGATCGCAAAGCTGGAAATATCAAAGTAATGAAACGGTTTACATTTATTTTTAAGGATTGAAAAACCTTTTGAGGAAAACTAATATTATTGTATTGATTTTAAGTTTTTTCCATTCAAAAAGTCCAAATTCCAAAAATTAAAAAGAACACAATTTGTTGGTTTATACTTTAAACAATAATGTTATCAAATGTTTGATTATATATAACTGTTATTAAACGTTCAGGTTGTAATAAACCGCTGTTTTTCTTAATAATATATGAACCACATTTTCTTTTATTTATTAAAGTGTTTCTCAAATTTTCATGTTTTCTAAGTTGTATTTCAATTCTTCTTATTATTGTGTCTCGATAATAATCAGATGGCATGTAAGAATATCCAGTTAATTTCGTTTTTTGTTTAAAAGATTAAAAAGGTATTCAATTAAAAAATAGGAAAAATAGTATCCTTGCTTTCTAACAAAAAATTAAAACTTTTTTGAAAGACTTTCAGAGCTGCCTAGCAAAGCCTCTTGCGTTTTATTTTTTCTGTGTATTCCTATTTCAATATTTGTTGTTGGATTTTTCAAGAATAAAATTAATAAAAGATTAAGAATTATTTATTTCATTTTTAGTTTCTTTTACTCTTTCAATGATTCGTGATGAATAAATAAAATTCCATCCTGTGACTTTTAGTCAATTTATAAATATATATTATATGAGTTAATAAAATACTATATAATATATATTAAAATATGATATATATATTATATATTAATACTAATATATATACTATGTTGTATATATATATATATATAGATAGTATATATATACTATATCATATATATATAATAGTTATTTATTATATTATATATTTATATTTTATTTATATATAAATATATTATATTAATATATATTATTATTTATATATATGTGATATATATATAATAAAACTGAATATGCTTTAGTGAGAATAAAGGCGTTATGTTATGAAAATAAAGCCACTAAGATATTTTAACTTATATCACTTATGATTTAAGATCTAAATACATTAAATTTTCTTCCCTTGCTTTAATATATATATCATATAATAATAACTCTGTAGTTTAGAGAGTCATAATGATAAAAAAAGGTAAGGTTAAGATTTAAGCCCGTATTAGTCGTGCGATAAGGTCTCTATATATATAATATATGTTTTCTATTTGATAAGCAATTGTCATTCTCATTTGCATTGCATTTTCTGGCCATATTTACTAATAGAATAAGGGCTTTTAGAAGCGGAATTTTTTTCTGACGTCCTTGCATTCAAAGGCATATAAAAATTACTTTTATGAAAATATTTATAATATTTAATATTAGCCTATATTATTTTCTATCTCTTATTAAAGCTTGTATTGTAATTATGTTTTTATCTTGAATTTAACGTACGCATTCATTGTGCATGCTTTGCATTCATGGTGAAAACGCCACTGATATATATTTAAATAATATTATATATAAGTAATATAGATATATCTATGTATATTATAGTATATAATATATATATGTATAGATCATAATATAAATATAATAAATAGTATAGACTATTGATACTATAACTATTATTAGTTATAATAATATAATGTATATATATATACTATATTTATATATATATATATATATTAATATATATATATTATTATATATATTATGAGAGCGTACCGGTATGACTGCGGAGCTGTTAAACTCTCGACCCCGGTCCCGGCTCCGGTCCCGGCCCCGGTCCCGGCCCCGGTCCCGGCCCCGGCCCAGGCCCCGGTCCCATCATTTTAAAATCTCCCAGCTCAAATCTGTCCAAAAATTTAAAAATTTAGACTCCCGTCATCAACATTTTAAATTTTAAAAGATGAACCTCCTGTTTAGAACCTCTTTATTTTACAAAAAAATTTAGCTAGCTCGGACTGCACCGAAAACCTCGCAGCTGCGGTGCTTTGACTACACGGAGCTCTGCATGAGGGCCCACGGTTTTATATAAGTATGTGTTTTAAGTATAAGCATCAATTTGTTTTAAATAATCTTAACTGAAGTCGTGTCCATTGATTTTGCAAATTAAATATTACAAAAATAAATGAATAAATAAATAAATTTTTTAATTGATAAATAATTATTTAAATCTTTACTCATATTTAAAAGAAATATTAAAAAAATATATAAATTTTCTTATTTTTCTCTTTCTATACATATAAAAAAAGGAAAATTTTAAATGTTTTTACAGTTTTAAAAAATATATATTTTTCTCTTTTCTATAATAAAATCTTTTAAATATTTTTGTAGTTTCTTGCCAAAAATAATAATAATAATAATAATAAAAAAAAAAAATTAAGAAAAAAATTTAGAAAAAAAAGAGAAATCTGTCAAAATGACGACTCTAAATGATGAATCGATTTTTAAGGTCCTATTTCATTTTGACAGAAGTATGATTAAAATCAGTCAAAATACATAAAATACATTGAGAGGGAAAGACTGAAGTTGACCTAAGTAATTATATAAAGGATGCACAATAACCTTCGTTTCTAACAGCGTTTCCAAATGTATTGAATATTTAGGAGAAATAAATTTATTATTTCTTTTTATTTTTAAGTTATCACCTCAAGGGTATTGCCCTATTATAGGGCAGGGGGGGGGCGTTAGGGAAGCTTTCTAGGAAGCTTTTTCTAAGGTCTGCAGGAGGGGTAGAAACAGTGTCTTTAATCACATGACTAAATCGCTTGCTACGACACACTCTCTCTCTCTCTCTTTATATATATATATATACTATATATATATATATATATATATATATATAATAAAATATATAATATATTTAAATATATAGTATATTATATATATATAAATAAAATTATATATATTATATAGAATATATATATATAATATCTATCTATCTAGCTATCACTATCTATCTATCTATCTCGATCTATCTTATCGTATCTATTCTAGTCTAAATCTAGATCTATCTATCAAAAATTATCTATCATCAACGCATTACTAAATACTTTGGGTTTTTATATCAAATAATTATTAGAGAAAGCTGGATTAATTAATACAGGAGCAAGCAAACAAATTTTCTTGGTAAGTTTTATCTTATTTTGCGTAGATTTATAATCCAACTTGGATCCTAAAAAGTGAAATTTGTGTATTGCTAAGAAAAGTCCATTGTACCCCATTTTATGGAGCAAATTTAATGGGTAAATTTAGCTAACAGTAGTCAATTGAATGAGATTAATTGTAAAACTGCTATCATAATGCGATTAAGAGAACCCTTAAAATTTCAACGATTTAGTAACCATGAAGTTTGTAATAGTCTGGGAATGCTCAGAATGGTTTAAACAGTATCATAAAATTATATGAAATTATGCACAGGTTTTAGGCTTATTAATAGACCATGTGAATTTATAATAAGAAATCGACCCTTATTGATTAGAGGTAGACTGGTGAGAGATATAGAAAAATATTTTCAATCAAAAATACAGTTTTTATAATGTTAAACTTATGAAGAGCTTTTTGAGAAAAAACTAAACTTTTTTCTCTACAAAGTATGGGCGATTCTTCGACAGGATTTCTTCATATAATTTTTAATTTAAGTCTTTACCCTCTAATTTTCAATTCCAGAAAAATATATGTCCTTTGTGAGCAATAATAATGAATTAATGTCTACGTACAATAATGTTTAAATATATTTTAATTGTAATTATATTGAAACTGGTAATAAATCTACGAAATAAAGATATTAAAAGGTAGACTAAATTAACAACAACCTAACGTTATCTAGCATCAACTCTAGAATGCAGTTTAGCTATGTATCTACCTATCTGATCTATCTATCTATTCTAGTCTATTTAACTAATGCTATCTAACTATCTATCTATCTATCATCTTTTCCTTATTCGTGTTTTCCGTTACCCACTTTTGCATTTCAATTGCCTAGATCATATACATGCGTTAAAAATATCCAAATTAGAACCAGATAAACACATTTTGATCCCATTAAAATTTAATTGTCTTAAATTTTCAGGTAGGTTTAGATCATTTTTTATTACTAATGTATTCATTAATTAAAATCACTGCTATTCTCTCTCTCTCTCTCTCTTCTACTCTCGTCTCTCATCTCGTCTCTACTCTCTCTCTCTGCTCTCATCTCTCATCTCTCTCTCTCTCTCTCCTCTCTCTCCTCTCTCTCTCTCTCTCTCTCTCTCTCTGCTCTCCTCTCTCGCTCTCTCTGCCAACTTCACAGAAACCTTTTCTTTTTCCTTCTCCTTGGTCTCCCATTACTATTAACTTTCTCAACCAGATAAGTATTTCTTGCTAAGTAACATGTCCAATAAAATAGAGTGTTTATATATTAAGTTTTAATTGTTTTAACTTTAGCGGACATCTATTGTGCTATTGAGCCAAATACCCAAATGGGATGACAGTTACTGAGTAAAATGCCTTAAAAAATTGATGAAATTTTTTAACATCGGCTCCCCACATTTTTCAGTTAGCGGGCGGCATTTTATTAAAAGGAAAATTTATAAATTTATGAACTCCCCGTCCTGTTTATAAAAGTTAAAAACACAGTAATTGGATATCTATATGTTGTTGATTCCTTGTTTCGGTTATTACCCCACCTACTACTGGGGTACTTTTCTAAATTGAACGTTCCATAATTTGTCATAAAGCAGATATCAATACATACAGCATAGCATATCATGTGCACATAATAAGCCATAATGGCTTAAATATATTATATATAATATATATTTATATATATATTTATATATATATTATTATTATATATATTATATGATATATATATATAACTATATATATATATATATTAGATATAATATAGAGGGGAAAAAAATTTGTGAAAATATATATTTATTTATAATATATTAAATGTTTTAAATAACATTCATTATTTAATCTTTATATATATTGATCAATTTTCTTCAGGCAAGTGTAACACAAAGCAGAATTAAATTATAAATTAAAGGGGACAAAATGTAAATTTAAAGAAAAATGTTATAGAAATTTGACCTATAAATCAATATATTAAATTTAATTCTCATTTTTTCAGCGTACAAAATGTCAATTACAGAAGAGAATACTTGATTATAATATCCTTGGAACTAATAATTTATTTAATTCCGACATTTATTGTACTGGTATTAGTAAGCCTCGAGATTTAAAATAATTTCTCCCCCGTCCCCGTAGATATCTTATAATGAGTGTATGGGTCGGAATTGTTAGCGATCATTTGATAGGTTTGTCATAAAAAAAAAAACGTATAGGACTTGAACAAAACTTCTTGCTAATTATCATAGATAGTGTTTTTTTTTTTTTTTTTCTGTAAGTCTATTCCTTCTTACAGATAATTTTTAAATTAATTAGCATTTCTATTTTGAAATGGGATAAAAAATTTCTCGAATATGCAAGTTATCCTTTAAAAAATATTTTATGACCTATCAAATTTTTATATTTTGAAGAATTTTAATCAAACTCAAGTTAAAGTTTCAGTCAAACTCTCGCATTTAGGTTAAAAGATCTCAAATGTATTTTTAAGCCTCTGAATTCTACAAGTGTGGCGATAAGTTATTCCGGATGTATAAAACATACCTTTGTAACTGAAAATGGCGATTTTCAAAATTTACGTCTGTATAGTTAAAACGTTCAATTTTATCGGTGGCGGTGTAAGTCAAATGCTTAAAATTTTAATTTAGAACAGAAAGAGATTCCTCTTCTGATACACCATAGGAATTTTATCTTCACATTTTAGACCGAGAACTGAAGAAATCTAACTTCACAGCAAAATGGCTATCACATTATATAACAATACCAAAGTCAACTGAAAAAGTTTTAGACCTCATACTCATTGAGAGAACTGATTAAAAACTTGGAAATTATTATTATTATTTAACTAGTAGTGACATTTATATTATATATATAATAAAAGAAATCTAATATTAATATCAATATATTATATAATATTTTTTATATTAGGAAATCGGTTATTACGTGTGCCATTATATTTTTATATCTTGTATATTTATTATCATTCACTATTAAGTCTTTATTATTATATATATATTATACTTATATTTATTATTATATATATTACTTATATATATATAAATATATAACTATATTTATCATATAAATAATAAAATATATATATATATAATATATTTTTATTATAATAGCATCTAATATATTTATAATATATTATATTTACTTCTAAATTTATATATGCTGTAATATTATATAAATTTATATAAACGAGGTAAATTTGCAGGAAATATAAAATGGTTTTGACCATATGAGATCAAAAAGAACCGAGATAGAAAAAAGACTAAATAGTACAAAAACTAATAAAACCCTATGAGGCAGAAAAAAAGGATTAAATAGAAAAAAAGCGTTAAGAACCGAAACAGATAAGAAACTTAAAATAGTTTCATTGTCAGTGCAGGATTAAATGAAGGAATCTACTTTAATATGGCAAGAAGACCTAAATTATTACATGAAAAAATAATTTACAAATTATTTTTTAATATATTTTATGCAATCTATGCAAAACCCTTTTTATAGACTTCGGCGGTACACTTGCACGGGAGGTCTGTATATCGCCCAAATGGTGGATAGAATGGTTCGAAGTAATCACTCAAAAATTAGCAAAGAAATAGATAAGAAGGAATTTTTAATTAATATTGAAGAAGGCAACCAAAACTGTTTTAATTGTTACTCTATATCCGTTAAGGTTTAATTGTAATAATTAATTAAACATATTTAGTTTAAAGTAGTAGCTGATATATATATATATAAACTATAATTACAAAAGTAACTATATATATATAATATAATATAATAACTAGGTTTGATAATATATAGAATATAGAATAATATATATATATATTATCTATAAATTATATAGATACTAAGTATATATACATAGTATTATATATTACCGGGTATATCACTATAATATATTATATAATTATATATATATATATATATATATATATAATATATATAATATACTCATATTATATATATATATATATAATAAATATATATATATATAATAATTACATAATAATTTAAATAATAATATATATATAATACTATATATTTAACTATATATATTATTATTATCGGTACAAATATTTAATATATATATAGTTATAATTTCAATATTTATATATATTATATATATATAATACGTAATTATTTAAATAGACGTCAGCCTGGGAGAAAATATATTATATATAGAATAACATATAATTAAAATATAAATTATTTATAATAATAATATATATACTATATATACTAGATAATATATTATATGATTATATATATATATTTGAGTAATATATAATTCTAAATATATATAATACTATTTATATTATTAAATTATTATATATTTATAATTTATCTTTACTATTCTTCATGTATATAATATTAATATATACATATATATAATTTGATATATTTTTATACTATTATGTTATAGTAGATCTAACCTTAACTTTAATAGGAGTATAAATAGTATATAGTATATACGTGGTATATATAATATATATTAATATATAATTATATATATAACTATTAATATATAATTAATTTATAAGTATTATATATATTATTATTACTATTTATTATTACTATAGTGAGATTTATACCTAGTAGTACATATAGTTTAAATATAATAGTATTATTACAGTAATTTAAAATTTAAGATATTTAATTATTTATATTAGATTAATAGATTTATTGTATTTCCCCTTATTATTTCATATACGTACTATATAGTTGCTATATAAATATAAGCATGTATTTATAAATAATAACTATATTTATTGATAAAATTAAATAATAACTTGTGAATATATTGTGTTATTATTATGTTAGTTTATAGATAAATTATTTCCTTCTTTTTCTTACTATGTCTCTATTTATATTTTTATATTTGTATTTTATTATATGTTCCTTTTAAGCAAAACATTTAAGGTGAAAGTCGAAAATTTTATATATTTGATAGAGTATAATTTAATCTTTAAATTATGTTATATGCCTATAAAGCTTCTATTATATTTTATGTAGGTGATTCCTCTAAATGTGCATAAAGAATAACTGAGGTGGTTTTCTTTATAGCATCAAAGGGTTCATTCCATCTTATTTTCTTTCAACTGAAACTCATTACTGCCGTGGTTTTTCTACCTCTCAGTGTGACAGTTCCTATTTTACACACTATACTTCAGTTGCATCTCACTACTGATATATATCACTATATATTATAATATATTATAAATTAATTCATATTTTCTATATATATATATTTGCTTCTCTTTGTTTAAGAAATAGAGCATGTTAAAATATGATTATATATGTAATTACGTGTTATTTATAAATCTTAGAGATGCTGTATAAATAAATATGATCTATTTAAAATTATATATAATATTATCATAATTTATATAATTATCTTTAATAGTCATTATATAGATTATTATATAATATTATATTATAACTATAACTATATAGTTAATATATAATGAGTTAAATATAAAGTTACATGAGTATATTAATTAATACTTTTATATATTTTATACCCTAGTTATAACTAATATCCGTCTTAGTTATAATCATTGCGGGTTAGTGCATTAAGAATAGGGTAGGAGCGCTGGTGATTAATGGATAGCTCCTTACCCAATATTTTTTTTAGTTTTTAAATAATTTGAAATAAATTCGTAATTAATTATTTTATACGAAATTAATATAAAATTTTTATATAAATAAAGGTTTAAAAAAAGAAGCTAGTTTTCATTTCAGAAATTATAAGAAATAAACAACAACCATTAAATAAATAGCTAAGTTATAATAATAAAGTTTTGACCACTATTTCATTTTATCCCAGTAGTTCTCACGACTCCTATCTCTTGAGTCAATAAGAAGAAAAAAATATTCTTTGGCACCGGCTCCGACTCCACGGACGGACTAATGACGTCATTTTTTACATTCAACTTATAAGGGGACGCCTAGTCGTGTCCTACCTATAACGAAAATATATGGAAATCATTTCGTGTCCTCTTCCCGTAGAATATTGGGGTACGAATTTTGGCTATTGGCATCGGCTTATGGTTTGTGGATAACTTTTTGTGCTTATCGGGATAGTGTACTCATTGTTCTGATATTGAATATTACAAATTAAAATATAAACTTTATTAATCAAGATATTTTGGTTCATATCTAATAAATATATAATTGCAAATAATTGGCATAAAAACTATAATTTTAATTCTGAGAAATTTAAAGGTAAATACCAAATTAAAAATTTATCTCATGAAAAACCACAGCTTATTTTAAAAAATGGATATTTAATTGGATAACTCAATTGGAATGTGATTTTAAAATTAATTTTAAATAAATTTTAAACAACTTCATTTAAAAAAAATAAACATACAAGGTACTTATTTTTATATTATTTTAAAATTATGTGTAGGAATATCATATATTGCTGTAATATAATAGATAAATTAATACAATACGCAGCTAATATAAAAGTACCTTAATTAAAGGCATATAAATATATAAGAGATTATAAACGATGAAATAAATATGAAAAAATAAGTAAAATTGATATATAATATATAGTATAGTAATATATATAATTATAATAAGGATTATAATAAATCATATAATAACTATATAAGAAACTCGGGTATAAATCTAGTCTTTGCGACACCTTTACTTATCAAGTGATTCTTTCCAGAGGTACGCTCTCACTCGATATGTTAGATATATCCGTATGCGATATATCAAATTAATTGAGTTTATCTGTGAATATAATGAAAATAAATAATTAATAATAGAAGGTAGATAGAGTACCATGAACTTATATTATTTAATTATTATGATCTTGTATTGCAATAATTACTATTCCTTTTTGGTGATTCTTTTAATAAAAGAGTAACTTTTAACATTTTTCAGTTTCTGTGACGCCGCCATTTCAGAATCATTCTATTTATTTGACCATTTTTTTTATTATTATGAATCAGAATTTTGGGATTGTTAAATAAGAAATAAAAATTTATTGAGGCAGCAGACAACTCCCTAATTCCGAATTCACTCGGTCTCCAAGCTTCTAAAATCTTAGTTTAAATAATAGTAATAAAACTGTTGGGCCGGAGAGAGGGAGCGCGGTTTTTGGGCGGAGCCAGAGTTCGAGTGAGATGCGGAAAACCAGAGTCAAATATTGTTTATTCGCTAATAGATGGGAGTGGTCCCTTACGATATTAGTTGATCACTTATATATATATACTATATATAGTATAATATATATTATATATATATATATTATATATATTTATATATTTACTATATATAATATAATATATATATATATATATATATATAAGAAATGCAAAGTTTTTAGATTAAAGATGGATAATGATACTATCCAAACATATCGAATTTAAGTCAATCACGTTAATTTATTTCTAAACTTATACTCTCAGAAAATTTCTTTTAAATTGTATATTAATATTGTTATTTGGAATTTTATTTCAATTTATTTTTTTAAATGTTATTCAATTTATAGGAATAAGACGCATGGGCGTTCGTCAGGGGGCAGAGGGGGCAGCTTGCCCCCCTAGAAGTGTTACTCTTTTCTCAAAAAACAATACCCATTTTCTTGCGATTGCAGAGAGTTTTATGAGTACAGGAAAGTAAGGTAATACGAAGCGTGCATTTATAGCTTACAGCAGATAAAAAAACGCGTGGAAATTTCTGGAAAGGAACAATTTTCCTTAGGGTTGCGCTATTTTCGACAAAGAGTCCTGATGAAGTCAAAGAGAAATTTAGTGGCTTGTAAAACTGAAAAGCGCTTTACCAAAAACCATTGCGAAAAGCATTGACCATTTTGCTCACCGACCGAAGAACTGGATCCAAGAAAGTGGGGGTTAGATTTCGTATGATTTTCTACGATGATCTGGCAAAGAAAGTGTCCACAGATTTTGTGTGGAATAAGTATAAAAACGCATTATTCTTTCATTTGCTCTTCACACAAACTAATCTAGTAGTAAATGATTTGAGCACAGTACCAGAAATCCGCAATACTGTGGGAACTATTATAAATGGACATTATTACGTTTTTGCGCGACGGTCTTGAGAAGAAATTAATGGGCTAACATTCCCAAGCCTAATGTCCAGACCAGATGGATCTGAGGTCCCGATTCTCCATGTATTTTAGTTGTGTTTTAGTACTAATTAATAAGAATTAGAACGTTTTCTTATTAAAGGAAACACATCACAGATAGAAAAAGCGCTTTTCAGTTGCATTCGGCGGCATGTAAGTCGTCACTCATCATGGCTATGATATTGATCGCGTGAATTACCTCTGCGATGTAAGAGTGCAGTTAGTGCAATGCCTTCATTCCAAGACCTTGGATATGTCCAAAAATCTCGCAGCACACAAACACATTATGGAATGGTTAGAGCATCGGAAAGTGAAGAAAATATCACCGATGAAGTGCGAAAAGAATCAAATCAATCTGCGAGCAACTGGACTTTGATCTGAATAAACCACGGGTTTTGGTAGGCAGCAGCATTGCAGCAACCATCCAGCAACAAATCCCACGGGGTTCTGGTTCTGAAGAAGATCCTTAATAATTCCGTATCTGGATTTATTAACCTTCTTCTTGAATTACGGTGTTTCTATGAAAATACATCTGCTTATGCTTTGAACATATCTTACATCCTTTCCACATACTACTCATAACAATCAATGAATTAAAGAAAGACAGCTTCATTTATAGTTTTACATTATAAGGCATAGAAGAAGAGCTAGAATATGGTACAAAATTTGAAGGACAAGAAACTGATTGTAGTGAAGAGCTAAAAGATTTTGTTGTCTTCCAAGTCTCTTTAAGGAGACTGAACCTTTCTTTCGGTCGACGGAAAAAGATTTGATGATACTATTACTCGCCAGCAACGCACCACCAGTACAGTCAGAGACTCTTTCAGTACTCTGCAAAAGGATCAAACTGCTAAGAAGTATATGGAGACGAAATGGTTTAAACGGCTGGCTTGATGAGTGTACACAGGAATTTGTGTTTGCACAATTATGATTATTTTATTCAAAGAGTAGTTGATAAATCTGTATTGAACCCAAGGAAATTACCTGTTTAATAATATGTCAATTATGCAACTGTCATATTGGATTTAGAACACATGCCGTTAATCACGTTTTGTTTTAATAAAAGATATTTTTAAATAATATCATTTAATTATCCATACAAATGTTTCTAGTTTTCTCATCTTTCTTTTATATATATATATATATATATATATATATATATATATATATATATATATTATATATTATACTTATATTATATATTATTTATATAATATATATTATATTAATATATATATATTTATATATATATATATTATATATATATTTATATATAATATTATATATACTTTATACTATATATTATATAAAGCTCTATAAAAGTTTAAGCTGCCCCCTAGTTAAAAAAGCTGGCGACGCCTATGATAGGGGATACTTCATATTCTACAGCTCAAATTTCGTCTTCATATCTTGCGGATTACTAGAGTCAGTGTGTCTAATTTTAATCATTAAAGCACCAGATTATTTGATGTTAAGAGCTTAAAGAAATCCCAGATTTGTGTTAAAAAGCAGTAAGCAACGCCAAATCCCGAAAAAAAAGACATATAAAATAGGTTTCTTGTGCATATGTTTGTCAATAAATTACCAAAATAGGCCACTAGTTTTAGTTGAGAGTATAATTGTCAAATTGTAGAGATACTTTTCTTTTACACCCTTTTTGTTTTTGGTGAATTCGATTACGATAATTCGTGATTTTTTTTTTTTTTTTTTTTTTTTTTTTTTTTTTTTTTTTTAATATAACTGAAGAAATCACTCCAGTGAAGTTAGTCCCTTCATATGAATCGCCTCCTTTGATGATTACACTATCTACCTCTATACAACTTGCCCGATATCGTGATAATAGATTATATTTTACCTATTTTGCTGATGAGTATCTATGTTCTCTGGAATTAATTTCATGTCCCTGCTGCCGGACAATATACGACGAGATAAACACACAAAAGAGTATGGAGTATGATAGTGGCAGCAAACCCGGAGCGAGCCCTGAACATTACCGATCCCAAATCTCGAGGAGTCGCACTAAATTGCAAAAATCGCTACTTCTAATTCTCCACCACCCCTATGTGCTTAGTGCTATTTTCGAATAGCCCAAAATAATTAAGCCTGGATACCGTAGTTTTAATTTCGTTGTGTAGAATAATCTACAGACTAGGCAGGCGTATCGAGATAAAAATTCTTACCCCCTTCTCCGAGGCCATCTCCTCAAGCCTGCATTATACGCTCGAAATTTATACGTAATCAGTATAATAATATAAAGATGATACCCGTTTTGAATCAATTTTTCATTTGCGGTAGCTTAATAAAAAAATTAAATTATGGACGACCCTATACTTTTATAATAAAAACTTCTATTCACGACATACGACGATCAAGTGTATCAGCTTCAAATTAAAGACCATGATCTTACGTTTAACGACCACGACTACAGATCCACGACTGATGGTGCATTATATTAATTAAGCAGTCGTTTTATATTTTTTATTTAAGAAAAGAGAGAGCTTAAATTTAAAAAATAATATAATTCTATAATCATTTATAATTTTACAGTAATAAATTTAAATTATAATATATATACAACACTCGTGAAAAACCCTAAATGTTGAAAAGTTAATTTTTGTCACGATGATATATATATAATAGAGGTGTGTAGAAAGGGTGCTGCCAGCAACCGCATGAGCGACGAGAAGACGAAAGAAATAGAAGATGAGGAAGAAGAAGTTTGATAAGAAGTAAGAAGTAAGAAATAGAAATGAAATATTTACAGATATATAATAAAACTCACCAATACTGTAAATAGTTAATTAATGTATTATTAACGCTTACATAAAATATATTTAGTGCTTTACGTGTTGTTCTCTATTATTTCAACCTATAATGAATAGATTTCAAAACTTAAAATAAATTTAAAGTCGCTGGTGGCACATGAGAGAATTCGCCTCTCCTGCTTAAATTTGTAATCAAAATATCTCGAATAATAATCTTCAACTCAAGATACAAGATAATAATAGTGATTATGTATCTGTGGTGTAATAAATGATGGGGTCATACATTCTGTATGAGAAAGATGAATATGAAATCTCTCGATTCTTGACATGTTGGATATTCTAATTTAATTCCTTCATAATTACTCTCACAATACTGACTGAGTATGATTCGTTCGCTCAGAACTTAACTCAATTTTATAGAATCAGCGTATGAATTAATGTAATGTGAATATAAGATAAGATATATTAGTTGTACTACTCTACACACGATCTGCACACACAGAAGAGATTAACTCACGTCAGAGAGTCAAGTGAGTTTCAGAGTGTGTATGTGACTCAAACTATTGAAGTGGTCCTCACTCGTGGGATATGCGACGGTAGGCTTATATTAACACTCGCGCACACCCTCGGGCAGCGAGGTCTCCGGAACCTTCACTCTCTCTCGTATTGAGTGAATAGATACGTTTGTGAAGAACCTCTCCGCCGAACGCCCTACCGTGGGGTATGTAAACGTCCCCCTTCTGTTCCACCGGTCGGCCCTCGAGCTCTCGTTGTGGAAAAAGATGTGTGTTTGAGAAGTTCGCTCTTTCACCCTTCAACAATATCTCATTGTGTGTATCACACGCCTCACTTATCTTCGTCGTACTGAGATACGTATCATTATAAATATTATAGATAGATAAAAGTGTGTTCGTTTCGAGACTCTCCCATGCACAAAATTTTAATGAGAGATCATAAAGACTCAAATCATCTCTTCAAAGTCTTTGTGTCACCCATAGATCATAGAGATAATTTACTCGAGCTAATTTCATGCTGAGAGTGAAACCTCTTCGGCGATAATATTTACGTGTATTGCCAGTGCAAGTTTCTTCTTTACTTCTTCTCTATCTTATCTTCTTCTTCTTCTTCTATCTTCTTCTCTTATTCTTATTCTTACATTTCTTCTATCTTCCACGTGGCACTCTCTCCAAAGATATATTGATAATAAATATGTCTGACATTTTAATCAAAATGTTATACTTCAATAACTGTTTATAAATAAAAAAAAAATATTATTATTAGTATTGTAATATATACAAAATGATATTACTTGTCTCCTTTATAAACTTTTATTTCATTACAACAACATCTCAACTCAAACAATGATATATTAAATTAATATTAAATAATTTAATAATAATATAATATAAATAATAATTAATAATGTTTATTCAATTTATACTCCATAAATAAAAAATTTTATACGTATAACGACAACCCTATACTCATCTCTCGTAATCTATACATGTGCGAACGCTAGGATATTTTCGATTCGATTACCCCCTAATCTATCAGGGAATATATGAGGTGCGTTTAAAGGACGTATCACCAACGGGACGATTATATAGTAGTAAATTACAACTAGGGTATAATTTAAGCGTGGTGTGAATAGACGGCCTAATTATATATATAATAACTATATTATATAATATATATAAATATATAATTTATGATCATATAACGTGATATATCAATTAATATCGAGCTACATCTAAACATAATCTCATAGAGAACAAGCTAAAATATGCCCTGAAGTAGTTGTAAAAACGATACCCTAAGTCATAAATTTAATAATACCCTACGATACCCTATTATCAAAGTTCCATACTGTGGAGATAACGTACCTTGCTGTATCCGGTATTATCAGTAATCTGTTCTATAGTAGATCCTCATTTTCTGAGATACGAACGTTATCTATCTTCCCTCTAATAACGTGGTTATTGGTGAGATTATAATAAAGAAACGACTTCGGATAAATAACCTAATCCATGAAAACATCGAGTGAGAATGTATATGAATATATTACTCACTAATTAATGGATAAAATAAAGAAAATTTTAAAAAGTATTCTACTATACATGATCCGTTAACGATAAAAATATAAGAAGAAAACACCTAGAGTATCGTTGGGTGACGGTAGGTGAGTAGACTCTCGACAGGTTCAAAAATAAAACAAGTCGAAAAATTGTCGCAAAATATTTTTATTTTTCTCCATTAATTCAGCCCAATCCACCCCCACTATAAAATCTTCTATCGTTTAAAAAAAATAAATATAAATCATTTTCTAATTATTATTAAAAGGTTTGTAAGATTCCGATACAATTTCTTTTCGCTATTATTATTATATTATCTTCATCACTACCTTTTACGATTAAAAATTAAAATAAATTGTGAATACCAGACTTATTTTCCGAAATCATGGGGGCGGGATCTACGCCTACTGACCATACAGAAGCGTCTGGTGATCAGCGGTATCAGCTGTATCAATATAATAATTTAGTGCTCTCTCAGCGACAAACGACAACGATAAACGACAGAACCTTGGTATCTATGGTAACCATCTATTGTAGAGTCTATAGAGTTATACGAGCTAATAAGTGTGTATATAAATAAAATTTGTATTGAGTCAGTGTGTGTGTGTTAGAAATTCGACTCGCGGTATCGCTAATTACATACATCGTTATATCAATAAAATCAGTTCTGAGTATATGTGAATAAGACTTTATACTAACTATTATTCAAACCGATCGGGTGTCTTCGCCCGACTTTCCAAGAAAAGGGGCCTGGAATTCCGAAGTGTTTTATCGAAAAATGTTCGAGTATCGCGTCGCTCGACGAATATTTATTTTTCGAAATGGATTTCAAAACCCTAAAATCGCGATTCAGAATCGCGCTACGAAAATCGACAAGCGACGATTTACGATTGGCGTTGACGATAGTTAAAGTAGATAATTTCGTCGATTTAAAACTACTTTTTGAGGGTATAATTCCGCGCTGGAAAGTCCATATCGTAGAAAGCTATTTGCGTTTTTCTAAACGAGAGGAATGGCCGTTAGAGTGCGAAAGATACAAATTAATTCAAAGTCTTTCGACGATGCTAGAGCTTCTCCGAATCGGCTATTCGAACGAGTCACGAGAGATCGAAAATTTAAATAGAATACGCCGTTTTCAATAAGAGGTACGCTGATATAACTGTCTCTCGATTAAAAATGAAAAAAATATACGATTGCGTAATATCCGCTTAATTTCGTCTAATCTATACATAGGAATCTGAGCTATCAATGCTCGACGGTGAGCTATATACGAAACGTAAGTTTGGTATATAGATAAAATACGTCTCATCGTCGTTAGTACAGTATAATCTCTTAGAGCTATATAATAACACTCGGTCCTCTCGATCTATAAAAACGCATAGTGTGGGTATGAAGTATAAGTGTTATATATCTCTCGGTAGTCTACATCGAACAATACTAATGTGTATAGATAGAGCACGCCATCTCCTCGTAATTTCTCAAGATAGTCGAGTGAGCATATTTCACTCGATATACGCAATATGGGATACTAAGAGAAACTTAGTTCTCCTCTCGAGTGCTGTCCACCTTTGATTGCATGTACTCAAGTAATACGTCAGCTCCTCTCGTAAGATAATAGACTTTGTCGTTTCGTCATCAAAGGCACCGCAGATACGTGACAGTGCCAGATCTCTAAAGAGTAGACACCTTTTAGCATGCCTCCTCTGATATCCTTATAATCCACGATTTTCTCGACTCCATTATATTTGCTACTGCAAATGCTGATAATAGCGTAGGGGCCTCGCGTATAATATTAGTTAACTGCTTTACCTTAATATACGGTGTATTCCCATTAAGATTATGTGAACTCGTCTCAAGAGCGGAAAATGAAAATCGTTCGAAATATCTTATAAATAAACGTGTAGTTGAGGGTAACGGGATAAATAATAATGGATAAAGAAAATGTGAAAAATATTGCGCCATCTACTAAATATATAAGTATACATTCGCGCTTAAGTACATCCAACTAAACTACCTAATCAAGAATATCGAAAGACGATAGCTATAAGTCATTGTAAAGGTTATACACGAATAATATAATATAACGTAGTTAATAATTCTCAAATCGATTCCTAAGAATCGCTGCCTCAGAATTTTCTGTGTCTGTGAACTTTCTGCGGCTCTTTATTAAATGCTCCCTCTTCTCTAAAATTCAATGTCTAATCAATATAAATGTTATTATTTCGCACTGGTACTTTTGTACTCTGACTCTTGCGTTTTAAAGGATTATCTCTTATTAGTCTCTAATTAGTTTACTCGTACTATCTCTAGTATGCCACACTTTCTCGCATTATATTGATATTTAATCCTCATTGGTGTTAAATATGAATTATATGCTATAATAATAAATCAGTTCTTACGGATGGTGTTCTCTCAGTCCGCGCCTACGCGAATAGTTAATTTGTATACTTTAGTAAGTCATAATAAACTCCAGCCTTTATCGTAATATTATTACGTTCTTACGTATATACGTCAATTATTACGGGAATACGTGAATTAGCATCTAACTTGCGCCTGAAATCTTACTACTTGCTATATAGAGAACTTCGTGACGTCGCGGTGTAAAATCTAGGATTAAAATTATTCCAAATAGAATCTGTGATTGAAAAATTATATCAACCCCTGTTTTTTCCTCTTATATACGCCTCGATCTATAGACGTAAGTTAATATAGTGGAAACGGTACTGCTGTAAAAAATATATAAGTTATTTATGTAATCAGTTAATAGTTCGCGGATAATATTATTTGTATAATATAATACAGAAAATTAAGGTTAGCTGATATTTTCAAATGCCAAAACAATTCTTTAAAAAATAAATACTAGTGAACTTGAGAATACTCTCTTTTTCATCCACGAGTAGTTGAGACTTCGACTTTCAGTAAGACGGTAAATCGCCTCACATTTACTCGAAGAAGCACGTATTTCCGACTTATTTTACGATAAATTTTATGATATATTATGCTCGGACACGCTTTTACTATAGATTTAACCTTGGATAGTATCATAAATAGGTTTACTTCCCGTAGAGAACGCTCCAAGTCTAAGAAATAATACGACAAGACACGACAGCGACAGCTCGATCGTTAAAAATTTCTTATATAATAATAAGCTGTGATAATAGTGATTTTATAAGCGATAGTAATCAGCGTTATTATGATTTACGATATAGTAAATATGTATTACAGATATGAACGTGTAGGTGAGACTTTATAACGTATATTTAATACTATTGGACCAAATAAAAATAATATTCGTGTAGGTAGGTTCGTATTTGCGCGATTTAAAAAAAACGTGGCTCTATATTAAAACTACTGGAATATATTGTCGACCGAGACTGATTGACCTGAATTATATATAGTACATAAAGAGATATATTCCGCTACGTCAGTTATCTATACTTTTAATACGACCTCAATAATAATTATTAGTGAATAAACGCTATTGCGGGATATTATTAGCGATAAATAACCTCATTAATTCTGAAAGGGTGCAGGCTGTTACGAGTAGGGTATATATAGGTCACGTAAAATTAAACGTAAGGATTAAATGAACATGAAAGCGCTATCGAAGGTGTGTACAAAACAATTGGAATTCAACTGGCGTGAGAATATAAGAGTGATGGTTTAATCTCCGGGTTATCTAATGATATGTAATATAAATCATTTACTTTCTATCTCTTCAATATATTGTAATGTTACATAATCAATACACTCTCTTCGCTCCTCTTAGCTCTCATTATATCTGGACGTTTAATATTCTATATATATATATATATAATATATTATATTATATATATATAATATATATATTTTATTTATATATATCATTAAAACCGATTATAAAAATTTACGATAAATTCCGAGCCGCATATATGGGGCGAATTGTTTTTGTGGTGAGATTTATTGAGTTTACTCTTATTAACGTATGAATGGATTAATTCTTTTTCTATTATATTATATATTTTAATTTATAACATTATATTTTATATTTATTTATATGATATATAATCATCTTTATTAACTTAAGAATTAAATTATTTATTTAGATGTAACTCGTATATATATAATATATAATCTCTCTTAATATAAATCTATGAAAAATACTTATTTTCTGACTAATATAATCATAATTAAATATTACTGGTTCTTACTATAATAATATAATATTGAGAATAGATGAGTAATTATATTTATCTTATATGTGGATTATATCAAATTCTTGCTTTATATAAAAAGTGTTACTGTCTCGCGAGTTGGAGCGGGTCTACTCATAAGTGTAATAAATTGAATCTACAGTAGCAAATGCTTTTTAATGTTAATAAGTCTCGTCTCTCTCAATGTCAAATTAATAGCTGACTTATAACATATTCAATACAAGTACACACAGACTTTTTATACAAAAAACGACTGTACGGAATCTGCGTCTCTTGTCCGATGTAAGATAAATACGCCCTCCTCCATACACACCTCACACAGCGTCATCTACATCCAACTGTACTCTCGACAGAACGATGAGTTATATCCTGTTCATCATAAACAAGTAGGAAAGACGCTAAATATAACAGATAATCGACCTTATATGTGAGAGACTGGGGTAACGTTCTGAATAACTCGGTAAAGAGAAATATCCATACTCGCTCATTGATTATGTTCGTACTCTCCTGAACATGCTAAAAAATATAGAAAGTGGTAAATTTAGCCAAGACGAAATATCCGGAAAAACAGCTAATATTAACTTTATGGAAAGAATAAGATCTCGCACTGCTCTCAGAATATAATTATAATAAATCACACCCTCAATAATTTTATCATATCGAGGAATTACCATAAAAATACCTGACTCTTGGAAAATTAGCTCTAATGAAATATTTAATATCAATATTCGTATTAGTGTGATAAACTTTAAACTAGACTCTCCACGTATATAACTATTTCTCTAATCAAACTTACTATCATCGTAATAATAAAGTAGATATTTGTGATTACTCATAAATTATAAACGATAAAATTATGAAGACGGCCTGGATAATATAGTATATAAGTATAGCTCTATGAATACCCCGAACCGAATAAAGTATATATATTGTATAACTACGTTTATATAACCGGCTAACGTCCTAAAATCGTACTCGTTGTTAACTTTTTTTACTGCCGAAATAGATTATTAATCAAATCTAGAGAATGGATATGTGAGTAAAATACGTAATATTTCGTACGTACGAACGTTTGAATAACGCACTCCCCCGCGTGTTTCGGCTTGCGAAGATGTGAAGTGAATGTATGATGATAACCTGACGTATTATTCGTGTATCAATATTGAGCCTTTCGATCACGATATTTTGAGATATCGTATTAAGATACCTATTTATTCTGAAAAGTATGCTAGATTTTTTACTAATCATAATCGGTATAATCCACTCTTAGTCTATTACTCTGACTTTCATAATTTTATTAGTGATAATATATATTGATTTAACAATAAATGAGTGCCCGTATACTTGCCCTCGGATTTTAATTAATCCAGAACCCGTAAATCAAGGGATTCCATATTGTTATGTAGTGAAAATACGTGAGTTATTAGATTCGTATATATACCTATAATATATATGTCGCCCATATATAGCTCATCAAATTTACGGTGACTTATAGCTCAGTGATATGTGTCTCTCTGAATTGGTACCTAGTAGAAACTTATAAGATGAGAGAGTAAGGATAAGCTACTAACATACTCAACCCAAATAAATCAAAATCACGCTAAAAGTCTTATTAACAGCTAGATATAACTTATGATAATTTCTATGTGGTTCGGGTTTAATATATAACACGAATAAAATGGTGAAAAGAATTGATATTAAGCTTCAATTTTCTGTATTTTTATATATAAGTATAATTATATAATATTAATAAATAATAATAATAATATAATATAATATATAAATATAATTATAATAATAATAAATAATTATAATAATTATAATATATAATAGAAATTATTGTAAATAAATACTTTGTTATTTTTCATTTGAATATATCTTACTATTAATATATAATTTATATAATTTTAACGTAACGCGCTTCGTAGTGAATAAGTAACGTGTATGTATGAGATTTATATCTCTGAAGGATTCAAGGATTTAAAAACGTTTCGGAACAGAAAAACAAAACCTCTCCCGTATTAACGATATACGAGGCGCGTGCGTGCTTCTAGAATCATGTAAAACGGCGCTATACACTCGTACTAAATGTAAAAAGGGTAATAATAATAAATGCATTTTTTAAAATTTTATTAAAAAAAGCGGTAAAAAATATATATTTTACATAGCACGAAAAAAATAATCTCTCGAAAATGGCGGGAGCGCCTATGGAGGTGTCGGTCAGCCGTTATCGTTTCGATCGCTCGAGAAAAGTAACATCGACGACGTCGCATTACTGCATTTAAAACGAGCCTGAAACATCTACACGACGGACGTCGCTACTCTCCGACCTTATGCCAAAGATAGTAGAAACTAGGCGGGTGGGAATGAGTATGAGCACCCCAGAAACCGCAACTTAAAACCTTAGTTAGATGGGCCAAATCACCCGTTACCTTATGAAAGATCGCGATCGTCTGCTATTATTAACGCAACTCCATTATGGGAATTAAGAGAGAAAAAGGTAGATTAAGTATACTCGATCTTCTCTCACCTCTATCTCTTACGTCATTATATATACGTGATAGTGTGCTTAAGTAACTATAATTTGATCGATGATTAGATCTCGAGTTAATATTCGAGTCTAAACTTAATTATAATATCAATTCATATAAAATGATAGTCATAAATAGAAAAGCAAAACGATAGTCACTGTTAATGGATTGTTGTTGTATATAAGTAAAGAGTCAAAGGCGTAAATAAGTGGATAGATAAGGATAAATAATATTCGCTAAGCCGCTGCGTATTAAAGAGAAACGGTAATTAAATCCAATTTCTCAATCGGATAATCTATTACAGTAATGGAAAGTTGGAAATCGTAGTAAGGGATATCGGGTCAAAATATACGACAACTACATCAGAGTCTAGACGCGACGGTTTCTAACTTACAGCGTATATTAGATACATAAAATATTGTTACTAGAAATCGGGAGAAAAGACTAATCTTATCTGCTGAATTATCCACACTTCAAGCAGCCCGCGTGGGAGCTCTATCCCTCGGGAAAAGGCCTTTTTATCACGCGTTTGAGTGGTGAGATGCAAAAATTCTACTAACAAATTTCTTTATTTTTTGTAATGCTTTTTTTTTCGAAGAGTAATTAAAACTTGTAAAATAAAGCCGCTTTTTACATTTATTTATTATTTCATTTTTTTCCATAACCATTTGATATAATATAAGAAAAAAGAAATATTTCGTATTCGTCATAACTTCTTAGGCTACGCTCTCAGACACTAGATATAAAAACGGATAATAATAAATATATTTTATGAATCTTTATTATTACACCCGAAGAAAAGAAATACGCGTTTAACAACGCAAAGTGTAAAATATTAAAATATCTTTTTCCCAGGTGGGGAACTCTCGTTATACCTCGGAGGGTTGTCATTTTCTCTCTCTTTCCTTTCGCGTGAAAAAAACGAAGAATTAATACGAGAAGAACCACCAATCATATTTTCCCATAATTTTCTTAAGAATGTCCGGGAACCGGGTACGAATATAACAGATTGACTCGAAAAAGTAGAAACGCAAAGATGCGAACGACCGGCGACGAGCATCGACGTTCGAGGCACGTCGTATCTAGTAACAGAAGGAAAGAAAAGTTTCGCGTTTGGAAAGGCGAGTAAGCAAATGTCAATTTTCTTTCTCGGGCGAAATCAAACTCTTCTCCTCGCGTTTTTCCGTTCCAAATATCTTCGGCGGAGAGTTGGTCTAACGATTGTGCAGAGCTAAAAAATAGTGTTGCGAGCTCTTATCATCGCCGCCCTTTGGAAAAGATAGACGGTCGAGATTTGAGCTTTGTTGGCGTCTTTTCACCCCTCGTACTATTATTTCGATGCGCGATTGCATAGTTTTTACTTGGTAGAAAGGATGGAAAAAAGAAGACACCGCTTATTCTGAAAGAACAATATGTAATTAAAGTGTAAGAAAATATTCCGAGTTGACAGAATTAAAGGCTGTCTAGGCTTTTCGCCCGGATGAAGAAAACGTAAGAAAGACCTTCCAGAAGTAAATGAAAGAATGAGAGTTGCCTTTCTCTTTTAAATCAAATATTGCTTATGCGACCTCCCGGTGACGTAGCATCGTGCGGACCTGATGTCGTCGAGGTAATAATTTGTTCATCAACACTGACGATTGAAGATTGTAAAAGACTGCATAATTAGTAAGAGGTTTTTTTGGTTGTTTCTACACACCATCATATTCTAGCCTGCTACCGTTCGTCATTAAATTACAACCAAGGAGATTTGATAGTAAAAGAAAAATACAAATTTTTGAGAAGAAGAAAGATGGTCATGATGGCCTATAAGGAGTTGGGTCGGAGTAGAAAGGACAGTGTAGCTGGTTATTATTAAAATGTACCGTATTTTCTGACTACGAAAGAGTTAGTTAATATTACCAAATCCAGAACGAGGCAGTTCAATAAATTTTATTTAAAGAATCAGTTTTTAAAACAGTTTCTCTTAAAATAAAATAGAAGTATGTGGGCGTTCCAAATGAGGAGTAAAAATGGAACGATACCGAATGAGAGCATTTGCGTCTTTGTATATATACCTTCATAACTAATTTGTTTGCGGGGCGAATCGGTACATAGCGCAATAAACGATCGTTTGGTGGTAAAGATATCTATTATATGGAGTTAGATAGCATAAACATTCTGGGTGATACTAGAACTCCATTTGTCCGAGCTGTGTTCGGTATATTTTGTGGATTTCGATAGCGCTTTTTTGAAACGTGGAAAAGCCTGGGAGAGTAGAAAATGTTATATTCTCTGGTTGTAGTTTCAGCCAGGATGGCGCGTGATCCGTTATAATCGCTCTCTAAACAGGTAGTGAGATATAACAACATTTTCATACCAGAAAAATATTATTTTCTTTCCAACTTGTTACCATGCGATTTTTTTGGATATCTACGTTGAGGAGAGAGGAAGGAAGTTTAATATAAAGTAAAAATCAGAGTTTTGAGAAAAGAGGAGAGAGGAACCAATTTATTATTCCGCCCTCATTTTATTCTCTCGGCCTAACAATCGACCTCACGGAAGCCCACGGAGAATTGCCGGAACAAGGATACCGCAATCAACGCTTGCAAACGCGCACATAACTCCACTATGGAGAACAACGCATACTATTAAAACACAGTCGACATGCAACCCGTGAGACACCTGACTAACCTACCGATCTTACTCTCTACTATGGGAAACACACGAATATGCCAACCGACTCTTTTCTCTATATACAATCTACTCTTGTGATCCAATAATAAATAATGAATTAAACAACCTAAACCAATATACATTATTACCACCTCTTCTACTGAATAATCCTATATATACCGTACAATAGCTGAGTGGCCTATCTCTCTTTCAATCTAAACTTATAAACCCGTCACGATCATTCTCGACTCTACACAGAACGAACAATGTCCTCAAAGAAAAAAATAACGAGCGCTCCTTTCGGATACGAGCAATCCATATCTGTTGCCCGCTCCCAATCCGATAAGAACCTCCGAGATGACTCATCTTTCCCCAACCCATGTAGCCTCGAACTCCGTAACGGGGAGTTTGCGTAATTTCTCTTCATTAAATCCCAGCGGCAAGATGTCCCAAAACTCGTATATTCTTACCACGAACCTTTAGCGCGGAACCCTTAGCTTACATCTTCACCCATCCGTATTATACGCAAAAATACTCTTTCCTCTTCAAGTGTGGAAACTCCTCTCGCACCACAAAACTCCATTGTCCCCCATGAACCAAGGTCGAAAATATTAAAAAATATCAGAACGAGTACGACGAAAAAAGGTGAGAGCCCCCTTGCCGTCACTCTCCTCTCCAGCTTTATAATACTTAAGCACGCGAAATATGTCGCCAAACTCACGAAAAAGAAAATTTATCCCTAACAGACACTCACCTTTTTTTAAAATTGATTAAGGATTTTTTCACCCCACTCCGAGCTCGAAAACCCTCCTCCCAGCAACATCTTTGGCATTTTTTATACCACCAAACTGCATACTCACGCACTAAACAGGTGATCCCTTTGTTTGCCGATCTTATTACATCTTATTCTACGCCTATAGAACACTAGACACACCAACTGGATTATACGCTCCCCTAAATCTAGTCTGAATCGACTATATCTCTTACCTGAAATCCCAGTGTTGTATAAAGGAAAAAGCGTTACGTCTCTGTACATATTACTCAACATGGCTCTATTCGCTCTCTACAAAAAACGCGATATGATCTGTTTCTCACATATGATGTCCGAACCATCAAAATCGAGTCCATCTATTACCCAAAATTCCCAATAATTCTCGTGCGAGAAAATTAAGGGAGTTGAAACAAAGAAATAAGTAACTAATTTCAACAGATCTGGTTAACTCTATATATAATTATTATAAATTTGGTAAATCACTTGACTTCATATACATTGTGTAGTAAACAAATATGAATTATTTCAATTACAGATAAGAAAAAAATATATTTCAACTATAACCTACTTAGATGTCCCAGATTTTATAAGCAGGATAAGAAAGCACCCCGTTATAGTGAGTGGAAACCGCCAATCTCCTTATTATTCGAATTACCTCGAGAGATCAGATAAACTTCTTGCCCTATTATATATAAACTACGAGACCGTTATTACAAAGAATCTACATCACTAATAACACAGTAACTAAATTATCAACCTTTCGTAAGACCTCACTATTAGGTCGGCAATTACCGTTTTGACTTCTGAAGCCGAAATATTTTCAAAGGAAAAACTGATCTAGCCGCTTAATTATCCTCTACCTGCCCACATTACCTAATACGGTCTGCGTTTAGTAAATTAGTCGCCGAACTCTTGCCATACTTCGGTTATAACTTTTTAATTACTTCGAGACCTTATTATAAGATTTATAATCGATGAGAAACTATATATATTACACGAAAACATATCAAATTCTTAAGCCTCATAATGTGATGATCTCCTGCGAACGAGAGCTGTTATATAAAGTTTGAGTACCAGATTAAAAGCTTAGTAGTATGTGTTAGAAGGTCACAGTCTATATGACGTAATGCCAACAGTTTAAAGGAATGGTATCCTCATTGCTTTTTGTTTAGCAAAATAATGATTTCAGGATACAAATTAATTTATTTTAACGAATGTATATTACGTTTTTTTTTTATTCTTATTGTCAATATTGCTCTTGGGTTTATTATTATTTTTTAGTGTCACGAAACCTTATATAATATATTAATTAAAAGTCTTTTAAAAATTTTTGTTTTTGATGTTTTATAATCTTCTTTATAAGCAAAATTGAAACTTCTGTAGCGACGAGTCAACGGCAACTGCTACTTGAATTAGCATGCCATCCTTTATAACAGTAGGTTCATAACTTTTAAATAATTGTGAATTTGATTAAGCATGGACAATTGCATTTACTATATAGTTAGCCAATGGCCTTTTTTTCTAATCTGAAAAATTTTGTATTTATTAATTTAAACTAGTTAAATTGTGTTCATACTGCTAAAATTGAACCCGATTCTCTAAATTCTACGTTTTGGCACAAAAAATAAACATTAATATTTGATAATGGAGGAAACGCAAACCGGCCATACCCTAATTTTATTAATAAAGAATTTATTAGGCCGGAAATTATATTTATCCTTCGTAAGTAAGATGCATTATTGACAAGGCCTTATATTATATTTATTCCAACCTGTATTGAACCTAATGTTGTTACATTAAATTATGTAATCTTTTTTGGTCAATTATTCTTAGTATAATAACGATATTATTTAGTTGATTATTCCTTAGCATCTAAAATTACGCCATTTTCTAACTACTTAATAATAATCTATAAATGGCTTACATAATATAAATAATTTTAAATCATAATTATAAAATTTAATACAAAATTTTATACCCATTTAATTAATAGGAGAAGAATGGGTAATATCTTTACCAAAGTTCGACGTAAAGTAAAGGGAGTTCTGTTACAATATTAAGCCTTCATTATAGCCTATAATAATAGTGGAGTGTCCATCCATAATAGTAAAAATAACCATAAGTTTTAATACCCCACTTTGCTACTGTTAAAACTAATATTAAGGTGCTTTCACAATAATAATAAATATTGTGCTTGGAATATTAATTTATTGTTTCATCTTCAGCAATCTTTTTTTCCTTTAGCCAGTATCCCACACACATCTACAAATATTTAACAATAATAATTAAATACGTGGGGTTCCATCACTCCGCTAACTTTACTTTTAAACAAGTTGTTTTCAAGCAATTGACTGCTAGACTACCCTTGCTATTTTTTCAAAATACTATTATTCTTATCATTAAACTTTTGTCTACATAATATTAATTATGTAGCTAGTAAAAGTAATTTTAGTCTTAAGGCATCTTTTATTTACTTTTAATAGTATATTATATGTCGTATTCATCTCTATATGGTATATTAAATTTTGAATCATGTAATTAAATTACATTATATATCTAGTTTCGACTTTTGTAAAGTTATCATTTTATATCTTTTTATAATGTGCATGATATTATAACAAATGGTAACTAACATTATAAAAAATCTGTTATATAAAGTCGTTTATTCAGTTATATTTATATAGTTATACCTTATTATCACTCATGCTGTGTTGTCATAAATATTATGAGGATAATCAAACGCCTTTATGTAAGCTCGTATCCTTATCGAAAAGCTACCCTAATACTGAGTCAAGCTTATGCGACAACCAATATTACAGATAAGTAAATATCTTAAAGAGTGAACTTCGTCATAGTATGGATATATTACGCATTAAAAAATGCTCGAACTATTAACAGTGACTCTATTCAAGTGCGAGGGAGGCATATATCCTATTATTATTAGTTTATATAAGTGATTAATAACCTATATTTCAGTCTTCACATAATCCGCTTTTAAGCTCTACTCGCTTATCTGAAATGTTAGGGAACACTCCGAACCCTTTAAAACTTACGATAAAGTTCAATATTAAGCACTGACTTTTTCCGATGAAATCTATAATATAAAATTTCTTATTTAATTTATATATCAGTTAAAAAATAATATTAATTAAATAATTAAAATTCACATTAATAATAAATAAATTTATAATAAGTTTTATCCTGAGTAAATTTTTCATTTAGTAATTTTTCTACTTTCAGACTTAATATATAATTATTTACGTTTCCTAGCATTGAGAAACTGCGTTACTACTATATATATGACTACGTTAATCATAACTTCCTGAGTTATTGAAGATAACTTATATTTATAATGCACTTAATCTTAAAATATGTGTAACTACGAAATGCGATCAGTTATAATATATATAATCCTGCCTTTTATTGACGATTTCCCGTATAAGGCGTTTACACATATATATTATTAATAATGATAAGACTTTTCGAATAGGGAACCGAATAATAACGACCCTTAACGTGCTTCGCGGCAGAACACTTTTTAGGGATAAAACTATATAACGCCTTTCTATAGGCACTCGATATATATATATTTAATAAATAAGTATAATTAGTATTCTAGAATACTAGAGAATGAAAGCCGAAACTGATTATAAGGAATGAATCGTAACTATGAAGCATTTTAGTTAGGATACAATTATATAAATAGAATAAATTTTTAGGTGAATAAAATTATAATATAATTTTAATTATATTCATAAAATATAAGAAACTGAATGTTCATCAATCAAACGATTAATTCTAATTGTTCTTTAGAGACTTGAAAAGACGTTTTTTATTTCCTGGGTATGCCTTCCACATTTAAAGAGCCATCTCAGAGTTCTATTAAAGAGCCGATTCAAGTCAGTTTTGAAAGCTTCTTTAAAGCTTAACAAAATTCTGGTTTATCATTATGAAATAAGCGTTCACATTATATCTGAGCTTTTCTTATATGTCTTTGATTCCCGTAAAGGCGACAACTTTATATACTTATAATCTTCTACTATATTAATGGTATTCTTAATTTCCAAAAGTAGTGCAACCTGAAAAAACACTGACAGCTGCTGCTTACAGCCGCAGTACGTAAGTCTTTTCTATCCTTTTATGAGTGAATGCATCTAAAACGCCTTACAATATAACAGCCTACGATTAATATATATGAAGACGTCAGGAAGGGAAATCAATGATATTAAGACTACGATAAGGATTCTAACATAAGTATAGTTATTATTAGTCTAAGAAGTCTAAGTGCCTAAGTTCGATAGGTTAATCATTAATTAAGTCGAAATGTTACTTATTAATAATAGTGCTATAAGGGTCTTGTAGAAGTGCCTTTAAAGTTTAATGAAGATATCGAGATAAGAGTCCTAAGCCATACTAAGATATAGTGATTTGAGTCTCTTATTAGTCGTTTAGCATTTATTTAATATAGATGTATATCCGATAAACGATTCATTTATATAAGGAAAGATTATTTATAGTCTTGGATAAATTATAGCATGGTCTAAGAATTTGTCTAAGTACAGTATACGCGCTTATTAGTAATTTAAAGATCATATAATAAGTAACTAGCTTACACCCAACTATATGAGTGTCAAAAGATTGACTATCATATATTACATGTTACTGTATAAGGATATGATGATTTATATCGTAATTGTTACATATACTTAGAAGAGATCGTGAGTATGAAATTGCTTACCTCTATGTTCTGGAAAGGAATCTCTTAATATGATTAGTGAAATTAAGAATGACGTGCTATATCACGTGCGTAAATGTCGGGGAATATAAAGGATTTACTAATATAATAGATATCTGGTTATCAAATTAAAGTCACAGATCCAGTGTTCTAGTGTATGCGGAACAGAGTAAAATCATAAAGATTTATATTATTACTCCAAATGAAGATAAACTTGAATAGAACAATCATTGATAAATCCTTGTTTGTAGAGATACACCCACATTATATCCTTTCAGGAAGTATAATATTTATAAGAGCACACTTATGATCTCAGCATGGATGTTATCAACTTTTTAAGTAGGTTAGTTTTACTTTAAGACGACGATTGTATTTGCTGACGGTACAGAAACTATAGGAATCCACTATGATAGGATTCGTATATCTTGGAGTAAGTTATATTTCTCTTGAGTGAGAAAGTTTAAAGAACGTTCAGGGAAATTACTATGGAAGGACTTTATAGAAAAATCATTGGACCTTTAGTAGAGTTAATACATTATCAGTAGCTATATTTCGTATAGAAAGCGAAATTTTTTTCACCACCAGAATTGATATAAGAGGAAATTTGATGTTATTGAAATCATATATGAAGAACCCGATCTTTACCGACAGGAAATTAAGATACTCGTTATGATAGAGCCATGATCTTAGCAATAATTTACATATTATTATTGAATATGAAAGGACTTGTTAGAGTACTTTTTAAGTAAGAGTGGACACGTTCCAGGAACACTTCGGGTGATTATATATCAGACGGACTATCATTGGATTAAACCTGTGGAAGTCCATCATGAGGGACTATAGAACTAGATCTCAGACACTATAAAAGACCGTGATAGCTCTGGCTTATTGAATTGTTATCTGCGAACATCAGTTACTGTTGATAATATGTACTTGCGAGAGTACTTTGGAAAGATACTGGACACATCAGCATGAGTTCCAGAGCCCGATGAATAATTTATGTGTACGATCAGGTATATTGGAGTACTTTGATGAGGAGGATTATTGGAATAAGAGTTAGTCTGGATTAAGGTCATAACGCATTGCGGCAAAAGATATATCTCTATTATAATACATTTATAAGTTTATTATTATGTAAATTATATTGGATGATTATATAGAATAATTAAAGGTTACAATATTCTAGAGGAGGAAGAGAATTGTCTTTTTTTAATTATATTATCCGCTCGAGATAAAATCTCCCGATCGCAAGTGTACTATGCAACTTAATAAGAAACCTATCTAAACATTAATATTTAGTATTCCGTATAGAAGTGCGTCATAACTATTATGATACGTCAATATAAATCGGTTACTATTCTTTTTTAGATAAAGATAATCTCATCTTAATGTCTTAAAACAAAAGTTTGTTACTATTATTATTTTATAATTATACAGAAAGTCGTTCAGCTACGCATTTTCAAGTACCTAGCTATGAATTAAAAGTAGAACACTATATATATGTAGTATGACTTTTCGTAAAGGAGAAAACTCAGATAAAAACGACCTATAAACGTGCTCTAGCCTAATTATAATAAGCGAACAACCTATATTTTAGGTAGATATAACTACCTAGCGGGTCTCAATTAACCCGATATCATAGATGTACGATCAGGAAATAAGGAATAAACTGAATATATTAAAGTATCGATTAATGCCTTAAAGTTGCTAGATATATAATATCTTATATATTTTTATATATTATATTATATTATATAATATATTAATAATTAATATTAAATTATAAATATATAATATTAATTTATCAATAATAAAAATTCTCTCATATATATTATATTATTACAAAAATATATAATTATTATATTATATAGAATAAGATATATATAGTTAAGTAAATTATTAACATTTTAGAAGTTTAAAACTAATAAATTAAATATTTACATTGTTAAATTTTTAATTAAAGTTATTCGGAATTGTTTTTTTAAGATTCATAAATAACTTATATTTATTATATTATCCCGATTGAGTAGCGTCACTTATATACTAGTAGGGTAATAGTTTAATTGTAAGATATATTATTAAAGCTAACTATAAAATTTAGGTAAACTCCGATAAGTTACTGTTATCAGTTATCCGCTTTTGCGATTTACCTACTAGTAAGGTCGATTTCACTTTATGTTTATTTCATAGTGACCAATTTTCTGAGGGATAATACCTTGAATTAAATACGATACCTAAATACGTCCTGACCCTATCAGCTAGCGACAAGTACCTTTATTTTTGTGAGATAAACTATAATCGTACTTAAATCATACCCGATTATAAGTGAACCGTCTAGGAAAGGTGAACTGATTAATATTATTTTATCGATAGGCCTAAAGCTGCGTTTAATAATCATTTAAAAAAAATTCATATTTTAGAGAATTATTTAATATAATAATAATATCATATCATCAAAAAAATTTTAAGTTTCACGGTTAAATTTTATTGCCAATACTTCTAGACTTCGACTTTATTAATTATTATTAGTTTTATTCTTCCTCAGTATGAAGGCGTATCACTATATACTCGACTGTCATATCTATCATCATCGGTTTGAAGTTAATACTACTTATTATAGCTTAACAAATTGGATACACTCGAAAGCGTTCGTCTCCGCTTTGGCGATTACCCCGTTAAGGCGACACCTATGATATTATGTAATGACTTTATATCGAAAGGCAACCGAAATAAACGTTACTTGATACCTAAACTGCATGTCTCGCGCGACACCCTTTTTAAAGGGATAACCTATCGACTTCAACCCGATATAGTGACGTCAGGAAGGAAACTGATATAAGTCGAAGGCCCTAAGCGCGAAATCCTAAAAAAAATTCATGAAAAAATAATAATAATAAATTTACTTGATCAAAAAAAATAATTAAGTTTCTGAATTTTGCAATTCGATACTTAATTCGATCGTTAATTTAATTAGTTCCCGATGTTAACAGGGCGTCACTTACTATCATATGACTATATCATAATCGGTTCATTTCTGAAGACATATACTCGGTGGTTTTATACAAAATGGTACTCGAAAAGCGTTCAGCCGCTTCGCTTTATCTTATTCATTTATCTCCGCTTATTGCGATCCCTAGTAAGGCGACATAAATCTTCGTATATTATAGTCGACTTATTTTTCGAAAGGGAACCGAAATAATCGTAAACTTCTTATATATTATTATCAATTATTTATCTTTCTTTTCTAACTTGTGCTCGCTATTATTAGCTAGACATAATCCTTTTTAAGGGTAAAATAAACTTTACTGTTCAACCCTAGTTAATAATGTGATTCTCGAGGTCAATGGGAATCTATTAAGGATATAAGTCGAAGGCTCTAAGCGCGAAAATCTATAATACAATTCATAGGAATAATATTAATATTAATTTATAATTCACAAAAAAAAATTTAAGTTTTCTAGGAATTTGCACTTAGCTTCTTAACTTAATATTATGTATTCCCGATGAGGCGTATATTCTAAACTTATTATACTGATCTAGATTCTACATAAATATCGGTTCTGAAGATACTTTAAGCTTTAACCAATATAAAATTGAGTAACTTCCGTCTACGACAAAGCGTTCAGACTTCATATCGGTATCTCATCTTATATACTTTTTAAGTTTTACCGCTTTTGCGATTCCCCGTATATAAGCGACACTGTCTTCATTATACGTGACTCTTTTCGAAGTGAGAATACCGAAAATACAGTACCTAACGTGTCTCTTGATCCGCGTAATTCCTTTTTATTAATAGTGGATAAACTACTCTATGCATTCAACTATCACTCACCGATATTAGTGACGGTCAGGCCAAGGGAACTGAGATTATTTAGAATCGATAAGGTACTAAGTACGCGAAATTATCTAATATAACTATATATTCTATTATATTGATAAAATAATAATAATAACATTATCACTAAAAAAAAATTATTTAAAGTTTCCGGTAATTTGTACACTTAGAAACTTATATCGTACTATATTTATCCAGTTTACTACCGCATGAGGCGTTCATCATAATTCATTGACGTCATAGGATATCGAGTATCATTATTATTAAGTAAGATATCTTAATATTTTACTAGCTTAAATTAACTAAAATGTGTATCTCGAAAGCGTTCAGATATATCTCCGCATTATTTTGCTGATTTAACTAACTGTAAGGCTGACACTGTATTTATATATTAGTGACTTATTCGAAGGGAATCATAACGTAAATCAAACCGACCTACGTGTCTCGCGCGAAACAACCTTTTTAGGGATAAACTATCGGTTCAACCCGATATAGTGCGTCCAGGAAAAGGGAACTGATATAAGTCCCGAAGGCCTAAGCGCGAAAATCTAAAAAAATTCATGAAAAAATAATAATAATAATTCCACAAAAAAAAATTTAAGTTTCGGAATTTGCACTTAGAAATTCGACTTATATTAGTTCCCGATAAGGCGTCACTTATATGACGTCATAATCGGTTTGAAGATAACTTTAAGCTTAACAAAATGGTACTCGAGAGCGTTTAGCCGCTTTTGCGAATTCCCGTAAGGCGACACTGTATTATAGTGACTTTTCGAAGGGAAACCGAAAACGACCTAACGTGCTCGCGCGACACCTTTTTAGGGATGAACTATCGCTTAAACCCGATATAGTGACGTCAGGAAGGGAACTGAAATAAGTCCGAAGGCCTAAGCGCGAAAATCTAAAAAATTCATTGAAAAATAATAATAATATTCACATAAAAAAAAATTATATAGTTATCGTCGAAATTTTATGTCACTTAGTTAACTCGACTTAATTATTAGGTTATCCTGATTTGCATGATTTAGTCGTCAAACTATTATGTTTTACAGTCTAATAATCCGGTTTATTTGCAAGTATACACTTATTTATTAAGCTTAACAAAATGTTAGTACATACTCTATACGAGTAGCTGTTCATGATTTTATATTATTATTTATATTTATATCCGTCTTATTATGCGATTCCCTGTAAGTGCCGAATCTACTCTTTAGTATATTATAGTGACTTTTCTGAAATATGGGAACCAGTAAAAAACGACCTATAAATAAACTAGGCTCTTACGCTGACTGAACAACCTTTTTAGGGATAAAACTTATTACCGCTTTTATCAACCCGATATATAGTCATGATCAGTTCAGTAGTACAATGACAGGTGAACTGATTTATTAATTATAGATTTCTTGCTAGTGCCTTATGCGACTTGAATAATTTACTTTATTTATAAATTAATTATTTCATATTTATTGAATTAATAATTAATATTAATTCAATTATCACTAATAATAATAAATTTTATTAATGTTTTTACGTGAATAATTTTGCACAATTTTAGAACTTATTATTTCGACTATTATATTTATTAGTTTCATCTCGTATTTGATGAGCGTCTCTTACTATATGAAATCGTCAATTATATCAGAGTTTATTATTAATTAGATAGATTTATCTTAATACGTCTATATACACTTACAATTTGGTATCTATTATAATTACCCATAAAGCGATTTCAAGAACTTAAATTAATTATATTATTATTATTGCCGCTTTTTGCGATTCCCGTAAGGCGACCCTATATTATAGTGACTTTTAGAAGGGAACCGAAAAACGACTTAACGTGCTCGCGCTGAACACCTTTTTAGGGATAAAACTATCGCTTCAACCACGATATAGTGACGTCAGGAAGGGAACTGATATAAGTCGAAGGCCTAAGCGCGAAAAACTCATAAAAAAATTCCATGAAAAAATAATAATAAATAATTCACAAAAAAAATTTAAGTTTCGGAATTTGCACTTTGAACTTCGACTATATTAGTTCCCGATGAGGCCTCACTATATATGACGTCAAAATTGTTCTGAAGTTTATCCAAACTTGTCAAAAATTTACTCCACAACCGTTCAGCCGCTTTGCGATTCCCGTAAGGCGACCTATATTAAAGTGACTTTTCGAAGGGAACCGAAAAACGACCTAACGTGGTCGGGGACAACCGTTTTTTTTTTTTTTTTAGGGATAAACTATCGCTTCAACCCCGATATAGTGACGTCAGGAAGGGAAGCGATATAAGTCGAAATTTTGTCCCCGAAAATCTAAAAAAAAATTCATGAAAAAATAATGAGAAAAAAAGAAACACGAGAACATTTTCACTTTCGGCATTTTCAATTCGAGAACTTCCACTTAAATGAGTTCCCGATGGGGCGTCACTATATGACGTCATAATCGTTTTGAAGATACTTTAAGCTTAACAAACTGGTACTCGAAAGCGTTTCAGCCGCTTTTGCCGATCCCGTAAGGCGACACTGTATTATAGTGACTTTCGAAGGGAAACGAAAAACGACCTAACGTGCTCGCGCGGCACTTTTTCAGGGATAAACTATCGCTTCCACCCCGATATAGTGACGTCAGGAAAGGGAAACTGATATAAGTCGAAGGCCTAAGCGCGAAAATCTAAAAAAATTCATGAAAAAATAATAATAATAATTCACAAAAAAAATTTTAAGTTTCGGAATTTGCACTTAGAACTTCGACTTATATTAGTTCCCGATGAGGCGTCACTATATGACGTCATAATCGGTTTGAAGATACTTTAAGCTTAACAAAATGGTACTCGAAAGCGTTCAGCCGCTTTTGCGATTCCCGTAAGGCGACACTATATTATAGTGACTTTTCGAAGGAAACCGAAAAACGACCTAACGTGCTCGCGCGACAACCTTTTTAGGATAACACTTCGCTTCAACCCGATATGTGACGTCAGGAAGGGAACCTGATATACAGTCGAAGGCCCTAAAGGCGAAAATCTAAAAAAATCATGAAAAAAATAATAATAAAATACATTCACAAAAAAAAAAATTTAAGTTTTTCGGAATTTGCCAGACTTAAGAACTTCGACTATATAGTTCCCGATGAGGCGTCACAATATGACGTCATAAAATCGGTTTGAAGATACTTTAAGCTTAACCAAAATGGTCTCGAAAGCGTTCAAGCCGCTTTTTGCGATTCCCGTAAGGCGACACTGTAATTATAGTGACTTTTCGAAGGGACCGAAAACGACCTAACGTGCTCGCCGCGACACACCTTTTTAAGGGATAAACTATCGCTTCCCCGATATAGTGACGTCAGGAAGGGAACTGATATAAGTCGAAGGCTTAAGCGCGAAATCTAAAAAAATTCATGAAAAATAATAATAATAATTCACAACAAAAAATTTAAGTTTCGGAATTTTGCACTTAGAACTTCGATTTATATTAGTTCCCGATGAGGCGTCACTATATGACGTAATAATCGGTTTGAAGATACTTTAAGCTAACAAAATGGTACTCGAAAGCGTTCAGGCCGCTTTTGCGATTCCCGTAAGGCGACACTATATTATAGTGCCTTTTCGAGGGGAACCGAAAAACGACCTAACGTGCTCGCACGACACCTTTTTAGGGATAAAACTATCGCTTCAACCCGATATAGTGACCTCAGGAAGGGAACTGATATAAGTCGAAGGCCTAAGCGTGCGAAAATCTAAAAAATTCATGAAAAAAATAATAATAGATAATCAGCGGAGTTTGAAAAAAAAAAATTAAGTTTCGGAATGCTTTGCACACGATTCTGAATTCGACTTCATATTAGTTTGCCGTCTCGAGTGAGCCATTGTGGCGCTGTGCGTGTACACTATAATGAACGTCATAAATCGGTTTGAAGAGGCTAGCGCGATGTAAATATAGATCATATATATGTACTCACCGAAAGCGTTCAGCCAGCTTATAGCGACTTTCCCCCGGTAAGGCGACACTCTTAATTATAGTGACCTTTTCGAATGGGAACGAAAAAACGACATTCTAACGTGCTCGCGCGACACATTTCCTTTTTAGGATAAACTATCGCTTCAACTCGATATAGTGACGTCAGGAAGGGCACTGATATAAGTCGAAGGCCTAAGTCGCGAAAATCTAAAAAAATTCATGAAAAAATAATAATAATAATTCACAAAAAAAAATTTTATAGTTTGGAATTTTGCACTTTGAACTTCGACTTATATTAGTTCCCGATGAAGGGCGTCACTATATGACGTATTAACGCGCTCTCTCGAAAGATTTTACTTTAAGACCTTAACAAAATGGTGTTACTCCAAAGCGTTCAGATCCGCTTTTGCGATTCCGTAAGGCGACACTGTATTATAGTGACTTTTCGAAGGGAACTCGGAAAAACGACCTAACGTGCTCGCGCACGACACCTTTTTAGGGATAAACTATCGCTTTAACCCGATATAGTGACGTCAGGGAGGAACTGAATATATAGTCGAATAGGCCTAAGCGCGAAAATCTAAAAAAAATTCATGAAAATAATAATAAATAATTCACAAAAAAAAATTTAAGTTTCGGACTTTGCACTTAAAACTTCGACTTATATTAGTTCCCGATGAGGCGTCACTATATGACGTCATAAATTCGGTTTGAGGATACTTTAAGCTTAACAAAATGGTACTCTAAAGCGTGTTACGCCGCTTTTGCGATTCCCGTAAGGCGACATTATATTATAGTGACTTTGTTTCGAAGGGAACCTAAAAACGACCTAACGTGCTCCGCGCGACACTTTTTAGGGATAAAAAACTATCGCTTCAACCCTGATATAGTGACGTCAGTAAGGGAACTGATATAAGTCGAAGGCCTAAGTCAAAATTTTATGCAATTCAATGAAAAAATAATAATAATAATTCACAAATAAAATAAATTTTTAAAGTTTTTTTGGAATTTGCGCTTAGATAACTTCGACTTTAATATTAAGTTCCCGTAACTTCCCCTAAATATTTTAGCGACTAATCGGTTTTGAAGATAACTTTTGAGTTTGTAGATTAGCGATTAGCTTCAATGCAAAAGCTTTGCTTTGCTGTTTTGACACTATATATATATAGTGACTTTTCGAAGGCGAAGCCGAAAAACGACCTAACGTGCTCGCGCGACTCCTTTTTAGGGATAAACTATCTCTTCAACCCGATATAGTGAACGTCCAGGAAGGGAACTGATATGGTCGAAGGCCTAAGTGCGAAATCTAAAAAAATTCATGAAAAATAATAATAATCATCACAAAAACAAATTTAAGTTTCGGAATTTGCACTTAGATATTCGACTTTTACTAGTTCCCGATGAGGCGTTACTATATGACGTCATAATCGTTTGAAGATACTTTAAGGCTAAACAAAATGGTCTCGCAAGCGTTCAGTCCGCTTCTTGGGATTCCGTAAGGCGACACTATATATTAGTTTTCGAAGGAAACCGAAAAACGACCTAACGTGCTTGCGCGACACCTTTTTTCGGATAAACTATCGCTCAACCCGATATAGTGACGCTCAGGAAGGGAACTGATATAGTCGAAGGCCTAAGTGCGAAAATCTAAAAATTCATGAAAAATGATAGGAATATATAAAAAAAAAAAAATTAAGTTTCGGAATTTGCACCTATGGAACTTCGACTTATATTAGTTCCGATGAGGCGTCACTTAATGACGTCATAATCGGTTTTGAAGATACTTTAACGCTCTATCAAAATGGTACTCGAAGCGTTTCAGCCGCTTTTGCGATTTCCGTAAGGCGACACTATATTATAGTGACTTTTCGAGGGGAACCGAAAAACGACCTGTGCTCGCGCGACAACTTTTTAGGGATAAACTATCGCTCCAACCCGATATAGTGACGTCAGGAGGGGAACTGATATAGGTCGAAGGCCTAAGTGCGAAAATCTAAAAAAATTCATCAAAAAATAATAATAATCATTCACAAAAAAATTTAACGTTTCGGATTTGCACTTAGGACTTCGACTTATATTAGTTCCGATGAGGCGTCACTATACTGACGTCATATCGGTTTGAAGATACTTTAAGCTTAACAAAATGGTACTCGAAAGCGTTCAGCCGCTTTTGCGATTCCCGTAAGGCGACACTATTTTATAGTGACTTTTCGAAGGGAACCGAAAAACGACCTAACGTGCTCGCGCGACACACCTTTTTTAGGGATAAACTATCGCTTTCAACCCGATATAGTGCCGTCAGGAAGGGAACTGATATAGGTCGAAGGCCGAAGCAACGAAAATCTAAAAAATAATTCTGAAAATAATACTAATAATTCACAAAAAAAGAATTTAAGTTTCAATTTGCACTTAGAAATTCGACTTATATTAGTTCCCGATGAGGCGTCACTTATGACGTCATATCGGTTTGAAGATACTTTAAGCTTAACAAAATTGTACTCGAAAGCGTTCAGGCGCGGTTTTGCGATTCCTAAGGCGCAACTATATTATAGTGACTTTTCGAAGCGAACCGAAAAACGACCTAACGTGCTCGCGCGACACCTTTTTAGGGATAAACTATCGGCTTCAATCCGATATAGTGACGTCAGGACAGGGAACTGATATAAGTCTAAGGCCTAAGTGGCGAAAATCTAAAAAATTCATGAAAAATAAATAATAATAATCACAAAAAAAATTTAAGTTTCGGAATTTGCACTTAGAACCCTTCGACTTATATTAGTTTCCGATAAGGCGTCACTATATGACTTCATAATCGGTTTGAAGATACTTTAAGCTTAACAAATGGACCAAAGGGTTCAGCCGCTTTTGCGATTCCCGTCAGGCGACACTATTATAGTGTCTTTTCGAAGGGAACCGAAAAACGACCTAACGTGCTCGCGCGACCTTTTAGGGATAACTATCGCTTCAACCCGATATAGTGTCGCCAGGAAGGGAACTGATATAGGTCGCAGTTAAGGGTCGAAATCTAAAAAAAATTCAATAGAATAATAATAATAGAATTCAGAATAGCTTGATATAGTTCTCGAATTTGCATACCTAACTCCATCAGTGGGTTCATCTATGGAAGGTGGAGACCCCTTCGGGGGTGAGGGGGAGGTAGATTATGAGGGGGAAGAACTAGAATAAGGGGAGAATCATCGACTCGTGATTTAAGTTTATGGATGCTGCAAAACAAATTAGATAACGAAAAGGAATAGGAAAAGATTATAGTAAAATTAATATTGGTCAATTGATTATTAGATAGTTTAGAAAAGGTTGTACGTTTTCTTTATTAGTTAAATGAATTTACAATTATAAATTCATACTCATTTAAATATTTGAAACGAATAATTCTCTACCGATTTTAGATTTATTAATCTCAAAACATAATATATAACCTTATTCTATTTCAAGACTTCAGCTTTACTTCTTTGCCAAGTCAAATTGAAAGTAAAATTAATTAAATATTATGTATATATATATAGTTATAATATATATAGATATAATATATAATATATATATATATATTATATTATATCATAATATATATTATATATAGTATATATATATATATATATATATATAATATATATATATAATACCACACCACGAAAAGCCTATTTTTTTTATTTGAGATACTTTTGGGCTGGCTTGGCCATGTCTACCCTGGCCATACTTGTAACGCCGCTCATGTATGCCCCATCCATGCATTCGTTGTTGCCCAATCAGAGAATCGTAAGACGTTTTTGAAAATAATTCTGAATTGTATGTAATTTTTTTTAACCAGGCAGATTAAGACTTTAGATGCATATAGCTTTTTTATTTGCTCTACATCTAAATACGGAATTAACGATGAAGATATTGAGACTGTATGGGAAAAAAAATTTGCAATGAGTCCTGGGAAGAGAGCGTAATGCTTGTGTGCGTTCGAGAGCCGGAAAGTAGTGGGGTGTTAAAAATATTATTATTTATTTCTTGAACAAAGTAATACTGAAAAATAAGATAGCTTATAATAAAAGTATAATACATTGATCACAGTAATTCACTTGTGATTGACAAACTACGAACCCATTTTAGTGCTGGTCTAGTAATGTTGATAGGATAATCCAAAGTGGCTATTGAAGAAAATCTTTGGTTATTGATATTAAATTTTAGTAGTGTTGCTACCTTGGGATAGTAGTGAACCCAAAGGAAATGTCCTGGATATGTGGATAATCATAATTGGGATCATATTAAGATTAAAGTTTGACTTATTCAACAAAAACCGTCAAACCACAATTATGTAGTCAGAATTTAAAGAGTCATAAGAGAAAGAAACTCCCCGATTCTTTACTAGAATAGCTAGATGCTAGCTCAATTCTTCCTCCGATATGTCTCAAAACAAGATACTACATTGAGCAATATTTTAAAGTATCGGTTATGAGATATGAATTGTTCGTGACGTTATGATGCACGACTCACATTTACCTAGTCTAGAAAGAAGAACATTACTGTTGCGCAGCCCTTATTTAAGATATGATCCATGCAACGAAAGTAGAATAAACATGCGTATCAGTGCCTAGGTAAAGTCCATCAAAAATCAGAATGGTATCGAAAAGAATAAGTCCTTCAGTAGCCAGCAGCAATCTAAATATATCGCTTGTGTAGCACGCTAGGAATTTTAAAACAAATAATCTAAAAAATAGCGTGTTAGGGTAACTGAGCAACTGCATGTTGCTGGGCGCTTATTTAAATTAAAAAAAATAGGCAAAAATTGGCATTATACTTTCTAATTTCTAATCATTTTGTTGAGCTTATGAATGTTCGCTATTAGAGGTACCACTGCAGATACGTCCCATTTTTCCGTATTTGCCTCAAATTACAGAGTAAAAGTTTGGTGATGTTGTTCCTTGAGTGGGAGCATGGCAATCACAGCGGAGTATGTAAAGCTAAATACACATCACATAGGATTCAGAATGAACTTATATTTTATTTGTGGAAAGTCGATTAATATGAATATTAATCGAAGCGTAACACTCAGTCGATAGCTGTTTCTGGTTCCGGTGGTCCCGCTGGTCTCCCTGTGCGCCGCGCTGGTGCTCTCAAAATTAAATGAAGTAAAACAATTGTAAATATTCTCTGCTGTTTAGCAGACGACGGCACGCAGACAATATCCGTGAACAGAACAGCTATCGGATTGGTGTTTCGCTTCGTTGATAAGGATCTCCAAATCGTATGCGAATAATTCTAGGCTACCCTCTTAAAACTTAAAAGCTGAAAGATAATAGCCAGAGCTATTTTGTCTACTACACGAAATATTTTACAATTTAAATGAGTAAGCTTGTTGGACTTTGGTTTGAATGGGTGCTCCACCATGACTGGCAAGAAAATGGAGTTCCAGACGTAATACGAGATCAGTAACTCCTAGAAGCTCGAAAGTTTTTTTCAATGGTTGTTGCTAATCGTTATCACTTTAATTCATTAATGACTAACATTACCTGTTCCTAGAAATTTCGAGACACTGATTCAAATAGTAAAATAATTTATAAAATTTTTCCGCGAAAAAATGTCTCGCAGAAATTTGGTGGCAATATACTTATCTGGTTATGGCGAAACGAGATGGTCTAGGCCAAGTCAGCATAAATGTGAGTAACTGTATGAACAGGCGCAATAAAATTATCATTAAAAAATACTCTCATCTGAATCCAGACGTAAGGCAAGCCACACGAAACTGCAGCAATATCAGCTTCATCAGCAGCAGAACTCAGCATTTCCATTGTTTAATAATGCATGGACGAAATATAGTTTCATATTTAGAGCCTATAGGAAATATTCATCAAACTAAAGCAATAAATTTGGATGAGGTTCATTGTCACTAGAAAAATTTTTAAATATTTTTAAAACATGACGGAAAGAATAATGCATCTCTTGGAAAAGGACATTTTTTGAAAAATCTAAGATTTTTGTGCCAAGATTGTTTATCATTTCCAAGTGAGCATCCACAGGAATTCCAGCCTAGGGACATAAAGAAGTTCTGCCTGAGGATTGCTTCAGACTTGCCCAATTTACTCTTTATCTGTGATTGCTCTCATTTCATTTGAGTTCAAATTTTCGGAAACACAATATAACATGGACCTTTCCTTGCGATTTTGAACCCAGTAGAACAAGAAAATTAACGAAATCCGAATATTGTAATGATAATTGCAACCTCAATTATAACTCATCACCTATTGTCCCTAAAGAGAACAAATAATTCTTTGTTTAATTCTGGAACTGCCCACTCAGATAGGGAACGTAAATAGATTGAGAAAATGAGTTAATAGCACATCTACCACTAAATATTGTACTTTTTCGGGCATACAGTGTCCCACAAAGCTCCAGAAGGGTACTTTCCACATTCATCAACTACTTGTGCAATTGAAAGGTTGTTTAGTACCTTACGACATGTTAAACGTGGCTAAGGTCAACTAATTCCAACGAAAGATTAAATGGCTGTTACAGGCATTCGCGGGGAACGTTTCAGTCAAAAATATCACGTGTAGAAGATATAATTATAACTGTATTTTAAGAAGAAAAAAAGAAATATTATCTTATTTTCATGCTAAAAAGGAAACACTCTGTTAATAATATAAGCCTTCTTACTAGTTATACTCATATTGAAATAAAACTTTTCGTAATTAATGAAATATTTAAAATATTGGGCTGTGTGAATTATCATTTTTTATTATTCAAACCTTTGAAACACTGTATTATAAGATGAAATATATATATAATATATATATAACATATATATATATATATACTAATATATATAGTTAATATTATATATACTATACTATATATATAGTATATATATAGTATATATATATATCAGTATATATATATATCATATATATTATATACTATATATATATATATATATATAAATATATTATATATATATATATTATAAATTTATATATATATATATACATATATTAATATCTATATAATTGGCCCCCCCTAAATTTGCTATAACGGTCGCCCATTCTATAGTATCATATATATATATAATATATATTATATAAATATATATATATATATTATATATTATATATATATATATATATAGTATATTATATATATATAGATATAATATATATATAAGAAAAA
>JABUQX010049312.1:15000-22500 GCA_015478945.1 Trachelipus rathkii | reverse complement strand
AAATAACGGTGGGGGTATTCATAACCGTTTCATTCACAACTTTCAAAAAAAGCTTTAGGAAAAAATGGGAATTTGAGAAGCATGAACACTCTTCAGCTCACACTATAAGTGTAGAAATGAAAAACCTCAGGGAGACAGGCTAAGAAGAAACCGAATTTACGCTCATAATTGTTCAAACAGAGTGAAATGAAAGAGACTTAAATAGGAAAAGTTTAAAAATACTTTTGCGAGGGTTGTATTTTTTGGTAAAGGAAGAAGAAGCTTACACTACTAAATATCAGAGTTTGATTGAAAGTATTTTGAGCAAATTGAATGATGATTTTAAAACATGGAGAAAAGATTAGAGTGATAGGTCGAATTATAGCAGCAAGAACACTGCCGGTGAACTTGCTATATATGGGCAAAGTTTTGAAAGATGAGTTGGAAAAAAAACATTGAAAAACAAGAAGTTCTCCGTTTTAGCAGATGGGAGCACTTCTTTAAGAAATGAAACGGAACTGAGTATAATGTTTATAGTAGTGGAGGGTAAAAATCCCGTAGAAAAGTTCTTGTCAATTGTTAAAATATTCAATGGAAAAGCAGAAAAGTATTGCAAATGCTATTCATAAGGAGCTGACTGATCTTGATTTAAATTATGACAACAATATTACTTTTGAATTTGATGGTGCTTCTAATATGGTTGGAAAAGTTGGAGGTTTAAGAAAAAGGCTTTCAGGAAAAGGCAAACAAAGAAGTTCTCTATATACACTGTAAAGCACATATATTGTCCCTGGCAGCCTCCTGCAGAAATAAAAAGCAGAAGGCCAAAAGGGTTTTTTTTTTTATATTTTGAAAGACATTACAATCTGCCTGCAAGTCCGCCAAAAAAAAAGAAAAATTGTTGCATGATATCAATCAATGATCAAAATCCTTCCAAGATTCCAGAATTGCATTGAAGTGAGAATGTTATTCTCATTATAAGATTAGTGAATGCTTGTCTCAGGAGCTTAAAGTCAATTTTGATGGCTTGTGAGCATATCCACAAAGAAGCGGACAGACCTGCATCACTTGCAGGGGGCATTCTTGCTGGAAATCAGAAATGAGAGTTTCCTTGTCACCTGTTATGTAATGAAATGAACTCCTTAGTGCACTTTCTTTATCTTAGCAATGCTTTGCAAAAAGAAGGACTTTAGTATGACCAAAGTCATCCCCCTAATTATTGGAACAAAATTGCACCTGCAAAAATATTGCAAATCAGTGTGGGACGTCAATTATTACTTACAAAAAAACGTTGTGTGTAAAATAATGAGAAGTTTGCATTCTGAAGTGCGCTGATTGCTGATGAGATAAGAAAAAATGCATTTTTAAGGGATGGATGAGATACTGCGATTAGTGTAATCGAAGAAATTTGATTAAAGTATCTCAACGACAAATCAATTGATATAATGAATATTTGCTAGTCGCTTTGAAACGTTTCAGTAATTAACAAATTTACCTGATATTGAAGTTAGAAAATTTTGTGACAGATTTCCGATGCTTAATGCGGAAGGGTGTACTAGCTGACCTGAAATCCTTCAATTTTTATATTCAATTTCATGCTCGAAAGCGAAATATTAAAAGCAGATGAAAAGTCCATTGTCGAAAATATTGGAATCGGACGTGGGATATTGGCGAGTTACAAAAGCTCTGCTGAAATCCTTTCTTGTCATTCCTTGTAAACGACTATCCTCGGTAAAAAAAACGTTCAGTACTATGACCGAATACTAATTATGACAAGATATAGAATGCTGCCAGAAACCTTAATGCATTGCATAATAATAAGCATCGAGGGGTCTGAGATTCCAACTGAGGATTTTCTAAAAAAAAAAAAAACAGTAGACTTGTATGCGAGGAAGAAAACTCGTCGTATACGATTCCTTTAAACTTACTTCTTTAATACCCCTAACTTACTAATTACAAACATCGGGGCTACGGCCTACGGAAGTGATTATATATATATATATATATATATATATATAATATATATATATATATATATATATATATATATATATAATATATATATATATTTTTAAAAATATATATATATATAATATATATATATATATATATATATATATATATATATAGTATATATATATATATATATATATTATATATATATATATATATATATATATATATATAGTGTATATTTTTATATATAATTTTTAATATAAAATAATTGATTTTTACCAAAGATCTATTTCCTTATTTGAAAAAGTCATATTACCCATATATATTTTAATTATAATATTCTCTCATAATAATGTTTTCTTACCCTTATGTTATTTTATTTGTCTAACTTCCCAATAAATTTCACAAATAGATTGTTATATTTTTACAACTAAAGATTTGGTTATATTTCGGATATTAACTAATTCAGTAAGACAGTAACTAATAAGACTAAAATTAGCTGACAAATGACAAGAATATCATTATCCTTTAATTTTATATAAATTATGTTATACTTATGTGCCCCCCCGAATCTCTCTAAAGCCCCCCCGGAGAAAATTGTCTGAAAGAAACACTGGACATGATACAAGTCTACAAAATATTTACATCTATTGATAACATAGAGACCAATAAATTTTTTATTGTACTATAATGTATATATTTTTTATTGTTTATTTTTGTTTTATTATTTTTATTATTATGGCCATTGAAAGTTGAAGTTTTGAAATAATGACCTTTTCTTAATATATATATATAAAAAAAAACTAATATATGAATGAAATTTATTTATTTATTCAATTTGATATAAAAATAACATTAATAATAATAAAAAATAAATAAAAAAAAAATTAAGTGAAAAACTAAAAAAATTTATATTTTGATTCCCATTTTCACATTCTTGATTTGTTTTTACATATAAATGAATCCTTCAAGCGAAAGCTCGGAATTCATAGCTTACTTTGCAAATTTGTGATGCTAAGAAATGACGAGGAAAAAAATTAAGGATTGCCAGAGTTGGCCAGACCCTTTATTAATATCTATAGGGAGCAAGACTGTATTCTTTGCTCTGCCTATTTTAGGCAATAAAAAATTATTAATGATCTCATTAACTAGTCAGTGGCCACTGATAATAAAAATAATAATACCTACAAAAAACTATATAATTTTTATTTTTTTTATGAGATAAAAACAAAGAAATATTTTGGCCTAGGACATACTACTCCATACAGTGAAGAAGGCCAAGTAGTATTATACAACAGGCCAGCCTAGAAGAGGGCCTTATCATTTCTCTATCATATATTCAGACCTAAAATACATTTCTCTGGAGCTAGAACTATGTTTCTAGTTCTGCCACAACTGGCATAATAATAATAATAATAATAATAATAAAAAAAGGATTTAATAATCAAGTACAATACTTCAAATGGCCAAAGAATAAAAAAGAAAATAATAATAACAAACTAAAAAGTTTATATTATTTTTTTTCATATATTTCATTCAATAAGTGGCCTAGGCTACCATACCTAGACCTGAAGATAAACAAGAGGCTTGGGACAACACCTCAGGATGAGGAGAGATATATTAAAATTAGAGGATCTTCTTTTCTAAAAAAAGGGTAAGCATTTCAAACTAAATTCATTTTAGCTGTTGGTGTAATTTAGTTTTTATTGCCCTCCATATTTATTATGGCATGAAAGAATAGAGAATCTTACCTAAATTATTATTAATAACTAATTGCCTAAAAGTTTACTATCTAAGTTCAAAAAAGGATTTAAGAGTCAAGTTTTAGATTTTAATAATAATAATAATAATAATAATAATAATAATAATAATAATAATAATAATAATAATAATAATAATAATAATAATAATAATAATAATAATAATAATAATAATAATAATAATAATAATAATAATAATTAATAATAATAATAATATTAATAATTAATAATAATAATAATAATAATAATAATAATAATAATAATAATAATAATAATAATAATAATAATAGAAACAGGAGCCTAAAAAAGTCCCATCATTTCAGATGGTTCATTGGTTCCAAACTGGATAGTACAATTGGTAATAGTTTCACAGAAGAGGAAAGAACATCAGCTACTCAAAAGAGGACTTCTTTCCCCATATATTTTTAGTATATTTTTTTTTTTATGATTAAATAAAACCACTATAAATAGTTGTAAAGTTTTTATAGTAAAAAATTTTAAAATCAACTATCTTTGAAAGAACTTAATTTATTCATAGATGATAAAGGCCTCATCCGATCCAAAGGGAGAATTGCCAAGACACTTTTATATAATGATGATGTGATAAATCCAATTCTTCTTGGCAAGGATCATCATCTCACAAGATTAAACATAAGAGATTTTTATTCTAGATGTCAACACTTGGGTGTTCAAACCACTATCAATTTCATCAGATCTCATGGCTTCTGGATAACCAAGGCCAGACAGGCTGTAAAGAATGTTTTGTCAGACTGTATAGTTTGTAAAAAATTTAACGGTAGGCCCCTATAGCCTTTAATTAATTAAATATCCAAAAATGACTAATTTTCCTCATCATAGAGTTAATTTTGTGCGTCCCTTTAAGCATACAGGCGTGGATTTTACAGGACATCTCTGTGTAAAGATTAATGATAAGGAATTTCAAAAAATGTATCTATTAATTTACACATGCCTTAATATCAGAGCTATTCATGTTGATGTCCTTCCAGATATGTCCACTGAATCCTTTTTACTTTCATTCCAACGTTGAACAAATACAAAGGTCAGGCCTGTGTTTAACTGCTATCAGATAATGCCAGGAATTTCAAACAAGGTGGGAATATACTGTTAGAATCTTTGTCTTCTGATATGTTCTCCGAACATATGCGTATCAATAACATCAAACATTACAAGATTCCAATCTATTCCAGTTGGGTGGAATCAGTTTGGGAGAGAATGATACGAACAGTTAAGGGATGTCTCTATAAAACTATAGGTAAAGCAACCTTAACCTACTTTTTCCATGACTGTTTACTAAGTATTTCAAATATCACCAATGTTTTCAATTCAAGACCTTTAACCTATAGGTCATCATGAATAATGATTTTGGAAGTTATTGCCTCCAAATTCCTTTTTGAAGCTTATGGAATTCAAACTTCATATTCAATGAAGTTTTCCACCCCCATATGGAAAAAACTTCCTCCCTCACAACAAGACTTAGCCATAACTTTAACTGCTCAAGGAAGAGTTTTGGAGACTTTCAGGGAATTATGGTATGAGTCTTACTTATTAAATTTGCGCCAGACAAGTAGAAATCTCTATCAGTCAGAGTGGACCAACAGAATTAAGATTGGAGATATAGTTCTGATACACACACCTAATAAGCCTAAACCCTTCTGGCTTTTGGGCAGAGTTTTGGAAGTCATTGTTGGTGATGACGATAAGATAAGGAGTGTGTTATTAAAAAGGAGAGATGGACAAACCTGTCATTATTCCTATTTGTCATCTCTACCCATTGGAATTATCTATTACCCACTTTGTCTCCAGTGGAGAAACTGATGCTGAAGCAAGCAGTGATCTCCAATTCAGATGGTCAAAACAATGAAAATACAGATCAAGTTGATCCCTCAAATTCAAATTCAGTTATTCAAAGTAATAGTGATACTGCTATTGTAGATGTATAACCTTCAACTTCAGGTATAAATTCACCTCAACTTGACTCTCAACAGAATCAAAATTCTCAGCTCAATTCAGTCAAAAAAAGACCTCTTAGACAGGCTGCTGTCAAGTGTCAAGATTCCTTCACAGGAATTCTATCTTACTTTGTAAAGATATTATTAGTTATAACGCAATGGTTTCATTGCAACTCTTCAGTGGGAGGATATAAAAACTATTATATACTTCCTCATATATCTCTTCTATTTTGCTCATTTTAGCATTTTATTTTAGGATATAAAAATTATTAGCTATATACAGTATCTTTTATTTATTATTTAGCGGAATTTATATTTTTGTCTACATGTGATATTCATTTTTACTAAATTTCACTAAAAAATTACAATAAGGTCTTACCACAACTGTGGACTCACTTCAAATTCAATAGTGGTCCTAATTAGTCGTGCTTGTGAAATCAAAATTTTAATAATCAAAAATGTAAAAAAGGGTATGGAGGTAAATGTGTCTTATTTCTTCATTCTTTTCAATATTTTACTATCAACACTATCTCTATTCTATTTACCTTCCACTCTTCCCAAAATTTACCTAACTAAGATTTTTAAGTCTAGGTTACCAAAAGCCAAAAGGGCTGATTATCTAAGGGCTATCAAATCTTATTCAAGAGAGCATAATTCTTTGAAACCAACAAACTCAGGTAAGGCTAATGTAGATACACAATTGTACATATATATCATTTTTTAGTTATTAAATCTTTCAAAGAATTTTTGTTCATTAATTTCATCTGCTTTAGATTAAATTTTCGTCAATTGTGTAATCTATGTTGGTTCAACGAACGGGTTTGGTTGGCAATGTTTCTGGATAACTGTGCCTATCAATTGCAAAATATAATTAGCCATAACTCCGAGGCTTATGTAGCAGTTATGAATGTTTTGTGTACTAGTATTAATAGTACAACATCAATTTAAAATTAAGGTTTATTTTGAACATATGAAAATATTAAGACGGTAGAAGCCACATGGGCTCATCGAGACTAGCCTATTGGCGTTTTTGTCCTAAGTTTAGTTAGTCCTAGTGTATTTAATTCAAAATTTGGTATGAGAGTTAGATAAGCAATACAGCATTGCCTAACCATTCCATAATTCTTTGAAACCAACAAACTCAGGTAAGGCTAATGTAGATACAAGCGATTGTACATATATATCATGTTTTTAGTTATTATACGCAATTAGCTCCCCTAGAATGTCTCATCAACCATAATAAATAAGAAAAAATACTGTGAGGAGAACGCATGGGCCTATCTACAGACTGTCTCAGTCAACGCAATAATTAATAATTAAAAATAAATTATTAAGAAGCCGCATTGATCCCTCTAGAATGTCCCAGTCCAACTCAATAAATAATAAATAAGAAATAATACTTAAGAAGAGCGCATGGCCCTATTTAGACTGTCCCAGTCGACCAATAAAAGAATTAATAATTAAGAAAGCCGCATTGGCCCCTCTTGAATGTCCCAGTCACCCATAAAAATTAAGAATTAAGAATAATTTTAAATAATAACTATAAAATTGATGAATTGTAATGAGACCATAAGAAGAAAAATCGGCCTACCCAGACTGTCCCAGTCAACCAACAATAATAATAATTAGGAAAAAAATTTCAAAAGCCGCATTGGCCCCTCTAGAATCGTCCCAGTCAATCCTATATAATTAAATAAATAAGATAATAATCAGAGGCTGCAATGGGCCAGATCTAGACTGACCAAGTCGACTCATCAAAATTTATAATTAAGCCTCATCAATTAGAAGCCGCATTAATCCGCTAAAAATGGTACTTACGCCATATAAATTAGAAT
>JABUQX010049312.1:2500-10000 GCA_015478945.1 Trachelipus rathkii | reverse complement strand
TATATATATATATATATAATATATATAGTATATATTATATATATATATATATATATAGGTAAAGTATATATATAATTAATATATATAGATATATATATATATATATATATATATATATAATATATATATATTATATATTTATATAGTATAATATATACATATATAATATATTATATATTATATATATATATATAGGTGGGCATCCTTTACTCAAAGATAAATTCGCTAACCATAGAGAACATTAGAACAGTTAGAAACTAAAAAGACAGTAAGAAGCCACATGGCCTATCGAGACTGTCCCAGTAAAGCCAATAGAACCAATCACCTAACATGTTTCATGCAAATCCACAAGCACCCTAGGCGTATACTATTACAAGAATGCAACAACAGTCTAAAACATGCCTCATGGCTAAAATCCACAAAGCACCCTAGGGTTTTGTCAATAACTTACTTATACACAAAGTCTACAACTTAAAACAAAAAAAAAACAAAAAATTATATCTAAAATATAGACATCTAACCACAACTGCAGCTTTAATAGACTTTAGTATAAACATGGCAATTAACTTTACAACTACAGTAACTAAAACCCGCCAATTTGGCTTAGTCAAAATGATATCTATATGAACCGCAAACGCGATCCATAATACTTAACGCAGTCTTTCTTAAAAATGTTGCAGATCGATTACACTGTCAATTAACCTCCTGTGGGCAAACGATTTAAAATTTATCAACCCATTACTGAATGAATGCTTTCTTATATCAAGATGGCATCTTTCTTCTTAATTTCTTATGTATTTTATGCCCCTAGTTCACTTCCGTGTTCTCTATGAAGAATTTATTGGTCTCCGTGTTATCAATAGATGTAAATATTTGTAGACTTGTATCATGTCGCCTCTGAGAAATCGCCTTTCTATACAAAACATTCTAATCCCTTCAGCCTCTCCTCATAGCCCTTACCATACCCTCATACCCAGAAATCATCCTTGTTTTTCTACGTTGCACTCTCTCTCTAGCATATCTAAGTTTCTTTTAAATAAAGGGGGCCCAATATTGTGCACAATACTCCTATTACTCCACTAAATGAAGGCATTGTTACACAGTTTACATATGAACTTCCTTGCTCTCAATAAAGCACCAATGCAATTTATTATGCCCAACATCTTATTACCTTTAATTTCTTGCTTTTCCAAACACTGATTAGCCTACTTTCAAATGTACTATGCTTATAAATCATACCTAAATCTTTTCTTGGTCCCGCAGACTCAAGCCAATTCCCATTCAAATCGTAGTTAAAATTTTATTTGAGTAACCTAGTGAAGAGACCTTTACACTTTTTTACTATTAAAATTCATTGCACTTTATCTGCCCACCCAAAAAGTTTTTCAAGTTAATGATTGAAGTTTTATAGATTTTGCAAACAATGCTAACTCAGATGCCCAGATTGGTATCATTTGCAAACTTAGAAACTGTAATTTTAAGTCCCGGTCTAAATCATATATATATAGTATATATATATATATATATATATATATATAATATATTATTATAATATATATATTATATATATATATATTATATATATATATATATATATATATTATATATATATATATATAATATATATATATATTATTATATGGAGGAACAAAAGTGGCCCCAGCACTGAAGCCTGTGGGACACCACTCTTCACCACTATTTCCAATGATGATTTATTCCCATTTAGTTGTTCACACTGTTTTTCCTATTCCACAACTCACTTTTTAATCCATACCATGTACATTCCACCTATACCACTTGCAATAACTTCTCTCTCAGCCTTATGTGGGGAACCTTATCAAAAGCTTTGGTAAAGTCTAAATATATATAATATCAACTGGGTCTCCTCGGTCAATGCAGTCAGCAATGTATTCCATAAATTCTAAATTTATTTTTTGTTTGACATGACCTACCCTTTCTGAAACCGTGCTCGGAGTCATACAATACCTTCTGATAATATTTCTCTATTATGACCTTTCAGTAACTTTTCTAGAAATCTTTTACAACCAGAGATGTTAATTTCTAACTGGTTTATAATTTTCCCAAATCTTTCCTATCTACTTTCTTATAAATATGGCAATCAATATATGGCTGTTTCCTGTTATCTGGTTAACCTCACCCAATTGTTATAGATCGCTAAAACTAAATACGTGCCTTTGGCATGCTTGGTACTACCCTCTCTTTAGTAATTCTGCCATTTATACATCAGGTGCCTGCGAGCTTACTCGGGTCAATATGTATGGATCCCAGGTAAACGTTTAAAATCTTTACCTTCAAATTCAATACGGTGAGCTATTTGTTTACATGCCATACAAGAACTATTAGTCTTCAAACTATTATCTAATCTTTCCTCAATAAACACAAATAAGCATTGAAAATGTTGACAACTCCTTATCTGAACTCACTTAATTTTCATTAATTTTAATTTGACCCATTGTCCCTAATTCTTACTTTTTAAATTTATAAAAGCTAAAAATTTCTTCAGGTTCTATTACTGCCTCTCTCTCTCTCTTTTGCCTTTCTTATTGACTGGTTAAAGTTCGTTTTCTATTTTTTCTCATATCAAGTCTTCTAAATCAATCCTTTCTAATTACTGACTCTTGAAACATTTTAAAACATCTTCGCTTTCGTTGATTTTCTCTCTTATCTCTCCATTCCACCAAAGGGCACAACTAGGCAGCCGGACTGACATCCGGAAGTTGCAACCGGAAGATTACACATGTGCAAAAGCAACTTTTGCATCATTTGGTTTTTCAAGCTTGACGTGTCAAGGTTAGGGTTTTTTAAGGTGGTGAGACCGAATTTAAGGTCTGGAAGACCGACTTCCGAGTTTTGAGCCTGAACTCCAGGGTTTCCCCAAAAGTGGGGCGGAGCCCCTCAAAAGGGGGTTTCTTTTGGTTCCCTAGAGGTTTAATAAATCGCAGAAGACTGAAACAGGAGGCTTGGGTTAGAGGAGCCAAGAGATCGTGACGGAGGTCGGAGTCCGGATTGGGTATGGAGTCTAGACAACCCCGGAGGAAGCCCAGTTTGAAAAAAAAAGAAGAAGAAATGCATGGAATGCAAAACAGAGGAAGAAGAAGAAGGAAGAAGCAGAAGGATGATGAAAGAGGAGGAAGAAGAAGAAAAAAATGTTCTATTTTCAATACTTCAGGATGATGACAAGCAGATGAATTTATTATAAGTACTAAAACGGTGATGGAGCCGGTGCGGTGCCTAATTAGTAAACATTCGTTTTAATAATACATTTATCATTACTGTTCACAGATACTGCATTCCTGTTCTAATCATGGTACATATCGTCCATGTATTGCATCTTACAAGATTAACCCGTCTTTCTAATGTTCCAAATGACTGACATTTATATTTCAAAATTCTGATTTTTTTTTTTAACATCAACAGTTTGATATTTTTTTCGCTTAAATTGAAACAATCCATATTTGTTAGACCTATTTTTTTTAATATTTCGGATTTTTATTTTTATTTTGTGTAGTTTTTTAATTTTTATAATTTTTTATTTTTATTTTTTTTTTTTTTTTTTTTTTTTTTTTAAATTTTTTTTTTCTAACTTTTTTTTTATTTTACATTTTTTACTTTGTGTTTAATTTTTTATTTTTAACTTTTTTTTTTAATTTTACTTATTTAAATTTATTTTTCAAACTTTTTTTTTTTTTTTGTAAGTTTTATTTTGCATTTATACTTTGTTTAATTTTTTTTTATTTTAAATTTTTAATTTTTTAATTTTTATATTTTTTTTGCATTTATTTGTTTAAAACATTTTGTTTTAACTAAAATTTCTTTAATTTTTATGTTTATAACTTAAAAAAATTTGTATTTTACATACCTTAAAGCAGTAAATCAGTAAATCAGTAAATCAGTAAAGCAGTAAATCAGTAAATCAGTAAATCAAATCACCCTCCCACTCCATCCTTGATCTATTGATCTATTGATTCAAGTCATATTTTGTATAACATAACACAAAAACTTTTATTTATTTTGTTTTGTTTTCTTTAAACATTTTGTTTTTACTAAAAAATTTATTCTTTTTATGTTTATAACTTAAAAAATTTTGCATTTTTACATACCTTAAAGCAGTAAATCAAACTGCCCTCCATACCCTCCTACCCATTCGTGATCTATTGATCTATTGAGCTATTGATCTATTGATCTATTGATTAAAGTCATATTTTGTACAACATAACACAAAACTTTTATTTATTTTTGTTTTGTTTTCTTTAAACATTATGTTTTTACTATAAAAATTTATTTATTTTGTTTTATTTTTACTATAAAAATTTATTTATTTTGTTTTATTTGCTTTAAACATTTTGTTTTTACTAAAAAATTTATTCTTTTTATGTTTATAACTTAAAAATTTGCATTTTTACATACCTTAAAGCAGTAAATCAGTAAATCAGTAAATCAAACTGCCCTCCATACCCTCCTACCCATCCATGATCTATTGATCTATTGATCTATTGATCTATTGATTAAAGTCATATTTTGTTTTATTTTTACTATAAAAATTTATTTATTTTGTTTTGTTCTTTAAACATTTTGTTTTTTTACTAAAAAATTTATTCTTTTTATGTTTATAACTTAAAATTTTTGCATTTTATTACTACCTAAAAGCAGTAAAATCAGTAAAATCAGTATGATAACTCGAAAGCTGCCACTCCAGTATGCCTCCTACCCATCCTCCATGAATTTATTGATCTATTGGAGCTATTGCATCTATTTGATCTATTGAATTAAAGTCATATTTTTGTACAACATAACACAAAACTTTTATTTATTTTTGTTTTGTTTTCTTTTAAACATAATGTTTGGTGGTTGTTTACTATAGAAAATTTATTTATTTTGTTTTATTTTTACTTATAAAAATTTATTTTATTTTGTTTTTATTTGCTTAAAAACATTTTGTTTTTTTACAAAAATTATTCTTTTTATGTTTATTACTTAAAAATTTGCATTTTTTATATAGCCTTAATAAGCAGTAAATCAGTAAATCATAAACAAACTGCCCTCCATAACCTCAGCAACGCCATCCATGATTCTATATGAATCTAATAATGTTATTGATCATGAATCTATTGATTAAGTCATATTTTTGTTTTATTTTTTACTATAAAAAACTTATTTATTTTGTTTTGTTTTCTTTAAACATTTTTGTTTTACTAAAAATTTATTCTTTTTATGTTATAACTTAAAATTTTTGCATTTTTACATACCAAAAGCAGTAAATAAGTAAATCCGTAAATCAAACTGTCCCCCATACCCTCCTACCCATCCTGATCTAATTGATCTAATTGACTATTGATCATTTGATTAAAAGGTCATATTTTTGGTTACATAACACACAAAACTTTTATTTATTTTGTTTTGTTTCTTTAAACATTATGTTTTTTACTGTAAAAATTTATTTATTTTGTTTTATTTGCTTTAAACATTTTGTTTTTACTAAAAAATTTATTTATTTTGTTTTATTTGCTTTAAACATTTTGTTTTTACTAAAAAATTTATTCTTTTTATGTTTATAACTTCAAAAATTTGCATTTTTACATACCTTAAAGCAGTAAATCAGTAAATCAGTAAATCAAACTGTATCCAGCCACCTTCCTATCCTTCCATGATCTATTGATCTATTGATCTATTAATCTATTGATCTATTGATTCAAGTCATATTTTGTATAAATAACACAAAACTTTTATTATTTTTGTTGTTTACCTGTCGTCCTTTTTTTTTTTTTATTTACCTTAAAAAAATGATAAAAATTATTCTTTTTATGTTTATAACTTAAAATATTTACATTTTTACATACCCTAAAGCAGTAAATCAGTAAATCAGTTAATCAAAGTGCCCTCCTACCCATTCGTGATCTATTGATCTATCGATCTATTGAGCTATTGATCTATTGATCTATTGATTCAAGTCATATTTTGTATAACAACACAAAAACTTTTATTTATTTTGTTTTGTTTTCTTTAAACATTATGTTTTTACTATAAAAATTTATTTATTTTGTTTTATTTGCTTTAAACATTTTGTTTTTACTTAAAAAATTTATTCTTTTTATGTTTATAACTTCAAAAAATTTGCATTTTTTACATACCTTAAAAGCAGTAAATCAGTAAATCAGTAAATCAAACTATCATCCAACAACCCTCCTATCCATCTATGATCTATTGATCTATTGATCTATTGATCTATTGATTCAAGTCATGTTTTGTATAACATAACACAAAAACTTTTATTTATTTTTGTTTTGTTTCTTTAAACATTTTGTTTTTACTAAAAAATTTATTCTTTTTATGTTTATAACTTAAAAAATTTGCATTTTTACATACCTTAAATCAGTAAATCAGTAAAGCAGTAAATCAGTAAATCAATCACTATCATCCAACTACCCTCCTACCCTTCCATGATCTATTGATCTTTGATCTATTGAGCTATTGGACTATTGATCTATTGATTCAAAGTCATATTTTGTATAACATATTCTCAAATAACTTTTTTTATTTTGTTTGTATTTCTTTAAACATATGATGTTTTACTATAAAAATTTATTTATTTTGTTTTATTTGCTTTAAACATTTTGTTTTACTAAAAAATTTATTCTTTTTATGTTTATGACTTAAATTTTTTTGCATTTTTACATACCCTAAAGCAGTAAAACAGTAAATCAGTTAATCAAACCACCCCCTCTACCCTCCTATCCATCCATGATCTATTGATCTATTGATTTATTGATCTATTGATCTATTGATTCAAGTCATGTTTTGTATAACATAACACAAAAACTTTTATTTATTTTTGTTTTGTTTCTTTAAACATTTTGTTTTTACTAAAAAATTTATTCTTTTTATGTTTATAACTTAAAAAAATTTGCATTTTTACATACCTTAAAGCAGTAAATCAGTAAATCAGTAAATCAGTAAAGCAGTAAATCAGTAAATCAGTAAATCAAACTATCATCCAACTACCCTCCTACCCTTCCATGATCTATTGATCTATTGATCTATTGAGCTATTGATCTATTGATCTATTGATTCAAGTCATATTTTGTATAACATAACACAAAAACTTTTATTTATTTTGTTTTGTTTTCTTTAAACATTATGTTTTTACTATAAAAATTTATTTATTTTGTTTTATTTGCTTTAAACATTTTGTTTTACTAAAAAATTTATTCTTTTTATGTTTATGACTTAAATTTTTTTGCATTTTTACATACCCTAAAGCAGTAAAACAGTAAATCAGTTAATCAAACACCCCCTCTACCCTTCCTATCATCCAATGATCTTATTGATCGTATTGATTTTTATGATCTATTGAATCTATTGATTCAAGTCATTTTTTGTATAGACATAACACAAAAACTTTTATTTATTTTTGTTTTGTTTCTTTAACATTTGTTTTACTAAAAAATTTATCTTTTTATGTTTATAACTTTAAAAATTGTA
>JABUQX010049311.1:20000-22500 GCA_015478945.1 Trachelipus rathkii | reverse complement strand
TTTTAAGTTTCATTTTTTTTTTTTTTTTTTTTTTTTTTGGCTGGAAAGACTTTGTATCTTCTCCTCTTTAGGGTTTATGGTCGTAATTCTCACTTATATTTTTAGATCTCTTATAGATATTTTATGTAGACTTTTATTGGTCGTAAAAAATTTTGGTTTTCGAAAGAAAAGGTATGTATGCAACATTTTGACTATTTAAATGATTTATATTTCTGATAATATTTTATTTATAATTTTTTAAAAATATATTTTACGGAAGATCTATATGAAGTAATAATAATTTTGAAATAAAAAAAAATTACTAAATGAAGTATGAAAAAAAAGTGATAGACCTTGAAATAAATAAAAACGAAAAACCAAGAAAAAAAAAGAAATGAATTGTTACTCTGATATGGTAAATTAAAAAAGAGAAAATTAAATAGTGATACTTGATAATAAAATATAAAAAAAAAAAAATTCATGCAGATGCGAAATTCACTTTCATTTTATATATTTGTGTTTATATGAAAAACCGTGAATAAACTTCGAAATTTACAACAATAAAAAATTTTTAATAATATTGTCAATATAAAAAAAGCAACAATATCAATAATTTATATATAACATATATATATATAATATACTAATATATATATTATATATATATATATATACTAGCTATATATATAGTATTAATATATATGATATATATATATATTATATATATATATAACATATATATATACTATATAATATATATATACTATATATAGATATATATATATATATATATAATAAATATATATATATCATATATATTAATATATATATATATATATATATATATATATATATTATATATATATATCATTAGTATATATATATATATATATATATATATACTATATATATATATTATATTATAGCTATATATTCTTACCGTAAGTCTTCCTTCAGGGAGGCCTACGGCCTCGTCAGCGAGACAACATCGATTCAAACGCAGTCTTTCCCGAAGTTAACCATCCTCCATCCAGCTGGGCGCCATCGCGGGCAGTCCCATGTCGTCCAAGGCTCTCTCCACACAATCTTTCCATCTTGCCCCTCGGTCGTTCCTCCTCGGCCTACCCTCCCCTCACAAAACTCCTCACACACCTACTACTTCGCGACTCATTTTCTCCTTGGCATCCTTACCAAATGCCCCCACCATCTCAGGCTGCCCAGAATCTATTCCTGCTCAACAAACAGCACCACACCAACGCTCTCCCCTAACCCATTCGTTTCTCACTCTATCTATCCTCGTCCTTCCCACTATCGTCCTCAACACCTTTATTTCAGCAGCTTCGATCCTTTTTTCCTCTCATTTGTTAAGCCTCCATTCTGCACATAATGTCAAGAGTGACCAGTTACAGTATGCTATCAAAATATCAAATCTTCTTCACTTTTTATATCATCACCCGAGCCTTTCATCCATATTGATATCAACGCTCTCATTGTTCTTCCGTATTTTTCCATTCTTGCCTCCACTTCCCGTTACACATCCTCCCTTGCTCGTAAATACGCCACCCAGGTTAACAAACTGTTCCACATTTCTCAATCTTTCATTATCAATGACGATCTCCACTTTCCCTCATCCTCTCTACCCAATCTCATTATCACTGTCTTTTCTGTATTCATCTCTAAACTAATCTCCTTCAAATTTCTGTCAAAAAACTTCTCCATAAGTCCTTCTCAATACTCCCTCCTTCCCAACTCCAACCATGCCAACATCATCCGCGAACTACACCCATCTTATATCACCACCAGATTCGGAAATTCCTCTTCAACCTTTCTGATTACTACATCTAAGTAAGCTTTATAAAGAGTAAGGGAGGGACAGGACACTACCCTGTTCTGGACTCCCGTCCCCACCTCAAACCATTTCTCATTTTTACATCCTTTCTCACTTTACCATCACAAACGCTATATACAAGCTTTTTATGCTCTCGCAGTCTTTCCCAACTCCTACACTTCCCCCAACATCCTCCAAAGTCTGGCTCTGGGTTACCGAGTCAAATGCCTTTCTTAAGTCCAGGAAGGCTATATGATGATGTTTTATTAAAATTCCCAGCTCTCTCCCAACACTATTCTTAAAGCAAACAACAGATTCGAAGTACTCCTGCCCTTCCTGTACCCATATTGTTCCTCTCCAAACTGTATCTCTATCACTCCTCTTAATCTTCTTTCTAAAATCCTTCCGTACACCTTCGCTATATGGTCCAATAAGCTATTCCTCTATAGTTTCCACAATCTCCAGTATCACCTTTTCCCTTATAAATGGGCAAAACAACTATTTTCCCCCATCTACCGGGAACTACACCCTGCATCCAGCATTTATTGAAAAGTTCCACACTATTTTCTTTTTCAATTCTTCTCCTCCTTTCCTTATCTCAACTCTATTGCAATTCCATCTTCGCCCGGCCCTTTTTCCTTTTCTTCATCTTTGATCAAAGCTTCCTCATATCTCCCTCGTTTATCGGATTCA
>JABUQX010049311.1:7500-17500 GCA_015478945.1 Trachelipus rathkii | reverse complement strand
CATAATAACATATATACTACAGATAATATATATACTAAATATATATATATTATATTATTCATATATATATGTAATTTAATTAGACCTACAAATTAATACATTATTTTTTAAAAACTCAAATTTATTTTTTCATTTATTTGTTACCTTATTCTAATTATAAACGCAAAAAATATTGCATTTTCATTAACCGGTACCCAGAAGTATCCCTCAATAATCCACTCTGTACCTTGTATGTCCAAAATAGTGATTTTTTCGCTCATTCAGCAGCAAGACAACGAGACCTTTTACATGCCATCTTGAACAACAAATCCCATTACTCAAAAAAGTTAAAGATATTGAGCTTAAAGCTTTTCAAATATATCACTCCTGAAAGAGAAACAAAAAATTATCCATAACAATGCTCATGCGACCTCTTTACTAGCAATTTTCACTCATCCAGGCAAGGCGCGAAGCAAATCAAATAAATCTTAGAAATAATACTTACATAAACGCTCCCTTCTGTAGACTAAAAAACGCCTCTCAAAGCGTCAGCTACAAAGTAGCCTAAACTTTTGACAGTCGACTCCACTAGCACAAAACATCAAACCCGAAACTCATCATACCAAATCTTTTTGCCAAAATATCAACAAGACTAAATTATCTAAACAAATTAATAAATATACACAACTCTGCGATTTAACCTGCGTAAAATCTCTCCTATTATCATTATTTATTATTGTTATTCATTAATTATTATTAATAATTATTTATTATTCATTTTATTATTATATTATATATCATTATTATTATATTATCATCTATTATTATTATTAAATTATTATTCATATTATTATTATTATTCATTATTATTATATTCAGTCTTTTAATTATTAATTATTATTCATTATTATGACTATCATTATTATATTATATTATTCACTCTATTCATTATTATTATTTTATAATATTAATATTAATATTATTATTATTATATTATTATCTATTATTTTATTATTATTATTATTTCATTAATTATTATTATCTATTATTATTATATATATTATTATTACTTAGTATTTGTTATCCATCATTATTATCATTATTATCTATTATATTATTACAGATTATGATTGGTTGTATATTATCTATAATTACCACAGGCCCTGTGCGTTTTGAAAAAAAACAAATTTTTTTTTTAGCCTGCCTTGTGGAGGTTTTAGTTAATGATTTGTTTACGCAAACTCAAAACACGCCTGAATTCCGAAAAATGTAAGTCATTTATCCCATCAGCCTCTTAGTTTTTTTTTTTTATTGTGACTATTATTGAGTGCGATTACGACCCGAATAATTGTTGAACTGAAAATCAGATTCCCAATCATAGCTCATAGTTATAAACTGTAATTCTATTCAATAAATTCTATCTATATATGCTCAAAAAACTACAAATGAAAACAATGCGTTAAAAGTAAGCCATATGCATACAAGTTTATTTAAAATAATTACACATTTCAGATAAGAAATATCACGGAGTTTCATTGCTTTTCAAAAAGTCTCCATTTTTTTGGCCCTACGACTATGTTATATATATTACGTATAATATATATATATCATATAGATAATACCTTAAATATTATACTAACTTATATATATATCTATCTAATACTTATATATAGATATACCTATATACTATATATATACTATACTATATATTAATATTATATACTATATACTATATATACTATATATATAGCCCTCACATAATATATATTAATATATCACTAACTACTAATCATACTCTATAAATATATAGTATTATCATACTATATATATATATACTATATACTATATATATATATAATACTTACAATGTATTATATAAATAAAAAATTTCCACGGCTAATTAAAGAAATTTCCATGACAAAAAGTGGCCAAAATATGAGCAGGTGTTTGCCAGATTTTTGCGTCGCCTTTAATCTGGTAACCCGTTTGAAACCCATCTTTAACTACTTATATATATATATATATAGTCATTATACTAATAATACTATATATATATATATATATATATATATCTAAATAATACTATATTATAATATATATATATCTATACTATATATATATATATATATAAACTATATATCGCTATATATATACTATATATATACTCATATATGTTATATATATAGATCATATATATACTATATACTATATATACTTATATATAATATATATATATATATATAATATATAATATATATATATATAGTATAGTTATCATATATATAGATATCATATACTATTAGTAAATTATATATATATATATATATATTAGATACTATATATATATATATATATATATAATATTATATATATATATTATATATATATATATAGTCAAGATACTTATTTATATATATAATATATATATATATATATAATATATATATATATATACTATATATATATATATATATATATATATTATATATCATATATAAAATTTATATATACTATATATATATAATATATATGATATATATACTATATTATATATAAATATATATATACTATATATATAATATTTATATATTACCTATATATATAAGATATATAATTATATATATATAATATATATACTATATTTATATATATATATATATATAATATACATATATATATATATTATAATTATATAATATACTATATTATATATATATATAATAATATAACATATATACTATTTATATATATATATATATATAACTATTATAATATATATATACTATATATATATAATATATATATACTTTAACTAATATATATAATAATATATATATAATAATCCGTATAGTATCCCCTGTTATGTCCATCATCATAATTAGGACAGTTTTGAAGATTTTTAACTAAGGTTATGAAATCAGCATTTGTTGACCTTCCAGACCAACGCTGCTTTAATTGGAAAATTAATTATTTTTTTTTCGTTAAAGACAATATTGCTTGTAATCTTACGAACCCAAATTTACCAATCAATGCTTTGTCTCGTTCATTTTTAAGGTGAGTCAGAATTTGTTTTTTTTTTTTTTTTTGAATACCAAGAATGTTGAAAATCCATATTTCGCGAAGATGTAGATTAAGAGGATCTACACTTCGGATATTTTATATAGCTATATACTACTCATACTAATATATATATATATATTATAAATATATATAATATATATATATATATATATATAATATATATATTACTATAATATATATTATACTTATATATATACATATATATAATACTCATATATATATTATATAGGGTGGGGAATGGTTTAACCATTTGGTTTAACAACCACATAAAAACAAACCAATGGTTTAACCATAAAAAAAACCATTACTCAAACATATTTAAAAAATGTATTTTATTTTTTTTTCTTTGGCATGTTGATATGGTTTTCTCAATTTTCAATCGAGAGTAACTGAAAGGAAATAAAAAAATTTCTGCTGATTTTTATACTTATTGCTGAGAAGATACTATTATTATATATAGATATATATATAGTATATATATATATATATATTATATATATTTATATACATATATATATATATATATATATATATATATATATATATATATATTATATATATTATATACTAATATATATTATATATATATATCACATATATATATAATTTATATATAGATATATATACTATATTATATATATATATATATATATATATAGAATATATACTATATATATATACTTAATTAGAGTTATTATATATATAATATATACTATATAATATATAATATACGACTATCATAATCTATATATATTTGTAAATTAACATGTTTAAAAAACATGATTCTGGTTTTCGAGCTCTTTGAGAATTTCATTTTTTCATACCCAGTCGAATGCCACATTTCAAAAGATTATAATAAAACTCATTTGTGGAGTGTGGGGCCACAGCATCAACCAAGCTAAGAAAGCAATGACTGTAAACTAAGTGATGATGCTTATATTTGGAAAAATATGAATATGGAGCTAAAACAGCTTAATCCACCACTCAACAGACAGATTTTAAACAAAAGTAAAAAAGGGACGGTATCAATCAGGCAATAACAGAAGCCTCACTGATTGGCATGATATTTTAACCCAGGATATTCAGACACAGTACTTCAGAGGATGGAGTATTCAAAAGCAGTGGATTACTATTACGGAATAAAATTAAGAGCAAATTCTCCTCCATCTCATAAAAGTTTACCTATTTGACGAGTCTCTGTTGTCAGCAGTCGACTCCTTCACTCATGGTACAGACTAACTCTCAAAGATAAAATTAGCATGAAAGGTTCATATTAAAATAATAAAGCATATTGTCAGCAAACTTCATCAACTGCTAATGTTGAAAGGGTATTCTCAACTTTGGACTGGTGCACAGCAACATTAGAAATAGGTTTGGAACAGCTAAAGCAGGGATGGAAAATTAGTTTTTTGGTATAACAACTTCTTAATATAATTTCAGGTTTCGACTTTAAATGATGGAATCTCTCTCTTCTCTCTCTCTCTCTCTCTCTCCCTCTCTCTCTCTCTCTATATATATACTATATATATATATATATATAGTATATAAATATCAACTATATATATATTATATTCATATTATATACTATATATATATATATCGCATATATATAATATATATATATCCTGTAATTTTTAATATAAAGGTAAATAAGAATTCATTAGTAATCATTATTAGGTTGAATCTTGAATAAACTTTTCTTTATGCGTTTTTTTTTTTTTTTTTTTTTTTTCTGTGAAATAATAAAGTATAACCTTTTTTCAGTTAGAGTTTATTTATTATTATAATATACCCTCTTATTTTTTACTTATGAGTTTATGTAAAATTCAAATTATAATAATCTTATACAACTTTAAAGTTAACAAGAAAAGTTGAAAATATAGCACCTTAAGAAATATATTATCTAAGTTTACAATATGTGTTAGCACATGTGGCGTGTGTATAACAGTTTCCAGTAGTGATTTTTTGCCTTTAAAACTATTAAAACCAATAAAAACCACATTAAAACAATCAAAATAGCATAAAAAAACCTAAAAAAACCATTCAACTCCTTTAGGTCTTTTTCTAAAAAAAACCTTCGTTTGAGGTTTTTTTTTTCTTTAAAAATCAGTGTCTCCCACTAAAGAAGCTATCGAAATAGGTATATAGTGTTTCGAGAATATATTATAATATATATATATATATATATACTATATATATATATATATATATATTATATATATATAGTAATATATATATATATATAATAATATATATATATAGTCAAAATTACATTCACATCCAAAGCTTTTATTACTTACTAATATATTATAATATAATAATATATTATATATATAATATATGAATATATATATATATATATAATTATATATATATTAATATAATATATATATATATATATAGAGATATATACATATATATATATATCAAGTTATCATACTATAGCTAATATACTATTATATATTATAGTACTATTATTATATATATATATATATATATAGTAATATATATATACTATATATAATATAATATACATATAGTACTATCAATAATTACTATATATATATAATATATATATATATATATACTATATATATAATATATATATATATATATATATATATATATATATATATATATATATATATATATATATATATATATATTAGATTTAAGACAATCCTATGTAGTGAGCCTAATATAGAACACAGCCACTGAACTTAACTAACTAATTATATTTTTTAAATTTAATCTTTACAATAAGGTGTAACTTTAATTTTCCTATTTTATTATATTTTTAATTATTATTATTAATGAAATATGATAAAATAGTGAAAAAGTTGTTTTACATTATTGTAATTTTTTGAATATCTAAAGAGATATTTTGTAAAATTCTTTTTTTAACACAATTTGTTTCTCAAAATTTTCCAGACCAATTTTCTTATTTTGTTAGTTTCACTTTTTATTTTAAGTTCAAATTTCCAATTTCTTTAAGCAATTTTTTTCATTTTTCATTTTTATTTTTATATTTTAATTTTAGGAAATTAACAATTTCTATTTTGTGTCAAAGTTAATATGAAAATAACATAAAATTTTTCAAGTTTTTTTTCTTTTGAATAACACTTTTCATTTATTAAGAGTTTTGGAATTTCGTAGCAATTTTTTTTTTTTTTTTTTTTTTTTTTTTTTTTTTTTTTTTTTTTTTTTTTTTTTTTTTTTTTTTTTTTTTTTTTTAGGGTTTATGGTCGTAATTCTCACACAAAGTTTTAGATCTCTTGGAGAGATTTAATGTAGACTTTTATTGGTCGTAAAAAATTTTGGTTTTCGAAAGAAAAAGGAAATATCAAAAGTATTGATTGACGAAATTTTTGCAAGATTTTCTTTTAATTTTTTTGAAAATGTATTTTACGAATATTTATAGCAGCAATTAAAATTAAAAAAAAAAATGAAAGTAACTAGAGTGTGGTGGGAACACTTCGAAAGTATGCATTACATTAGCAGTAATGAAGAGGTGATAGGCAATGTTTGTGGGTTTGATGGTGCAAGAAGGAATAGGTATTTTTTGGGATGAAGTCATTAGTAAGGAGGAGGTAATGGGTAGAGTGAGAAAGTTGAAGAAGAATAAATCTGCAGGTATTTATGAAAATTACCGTGAAATGATCAAGGAAAAGGAGGGCGAGATTGAATTGATTGGATTTGGAAGTTGTGTAGCAAAGTGTGTATGGAGTGTATAGTTCGGAGGGATTGGAGGAGAGCAGTAATAGTACCCTTACATAAGGGTAAGGGAGATAAAGGTAACTGTAGTAATTATAGGGGAAATTAGTTTATAAATTGTAGTAGGGAAGACATATACTGGTATTTTGGTCGAAAGAATGCGTCGAGTGACTGAAGACTGATAGTGAAGAACAAGGTGCGTTAGAAGTGGTATAGAGGGACTTTGGATCAATGATCTTTACATTTGAAACAAAATGATGAGAAAATAAGGGAGAAGAAGAATAAATCGTATTTAGGTTTTTTGGATTTTCAAACAGGGCGTATGATATGATTAATAGGGACGCTCTATGGCAGGTGTTAGTGATATTGGTGTTGGTGGTAGCTTCTTAATGGGATTCAAAGGTATGTATGACGATAGTGAAGCGTGTGTAAGATAAATGGAGTGAAAATTGGAATTGTTTTAACTATTAATTAGCGGAGTGAGGCGAGGGAGGTGTGTTATGTCCTTCTTGGTTGATTCAATTTTGTATATTGGATGCGGGTATATGAAAAGAACTATTAGAGCGATGGGCGGTGGCAGGGTGGTGTTAGAATGATGGAGAATGGAGAGAGTGGAGGGTATACCCTATTTATTATATGGGATGATTTGGTTTATGTGGCGAATCTTGAGAGAGCTTTGAGAGATTGATAAGAGAGATTTTGGCAGAGGGCGTGGTAAAGGAGATATTTTGAATGTAGACGTAGATAAAAGAGTAAAGGTTATGGTTGTGAGTGGGACAGTCCTCGGTGTGAAAAGTTATGTTAGATGCTGAGCAGCTGGAACAAGTGTTAGAGTTTAAATATTTAGTATATATGTTGGATGAAACGGAAACGGATGATGCGCAGAGGCTAGCAGGAAAGGTTGAATGGGCAGAATGGTGGCGGTTGCACATTAATAGTTTGGCGTCGATGTTAAGGACTAAGTCTTGCGTGCTCGCTTGAGCGTCTTACATGAGCGGCAACATGATTTTAATAATCATGATAATGTTGAAATTTAATATACACAAACCAATAGAATTACATTAAGATAACCGTAATTAATGTCATATGGAAAAGCTAAAAGTAACGGATGTAAAAGTAACGGAGTAACGGCAATTCGTTACTTTTCCTTTCAAGAGAAACAGAATAACGATAACGGAACTACTTTTTCTGAGTAACGGAGTAACGATAACGAACTACTTTTTTGAGTAACGGAGTCATATATATATATTTATATACTATATATATATAATATATATATCATAGATATATCATATATTATATATATATATATATAACTATATTATATATTATAATATATATTATATATATATAATATTATATATATATATATATATATATATATATATATATGCCGTGAATGAGTAAATCAACTCAAACACAGACCATTGAGCGACCGATTTCACGGCGACTCGACTGACTCGAAGATCAAAATTGAGTCCTGGTCAGAAAAGTAACTTTTGCCTATAAAGTCAAATCTTCCATAAAATATTGCATTAATTGTTTTTTATTTTTTTCAGTTAAATTTAAAAATCAAAAATACCTTTCTGAATTTCATCTTTATCTTCCTTTATCGTCTTATTTTATGTGAAAATGTATTAGTTTCTCTTTAGTTTACGCTTCATTGAATTTCTTAAAAATAATTTTTAAAATTAAATCGAATAATTTAGTAACCCTTTAAATTACGACGTTTTTCCATTTTCTTTCTTTAATTCTTGATTACAAAAGAAAACGGGATAAATTTTCCTTTGCTGAATCAGCGAATTAGAGTTTCTAACACTTTTTCGCTTTTTAGCTTTTTTCTCGCTAAAAAGTGGAATAAGAAATTTATGCTGCCGACTTTTTGGAGAGAAATACGTTAAGGGGAAAGAAAAGAACAAAAATTTAGGGTTAAATTTTATAGGAATTAAAGTTTTTGAGAAATTTATTCCACAGGTGCTGCTCATAAAAATTTTGGAAAATTTATGGACTGCTTTTGATACTTCATTTCGGTAATATTTTATTGATCTTTATAGACTTTATCATAAAAATTATGATATATATATATATATATATATATATATATATATATATATATATATATATATATATATATATATATATATTATATTATATATATATATATATTATATATATTAATATATATAATATATATATATAGAAATACATAAATATATATACATATATATAATATAAATACTATACCTAGATATATAGATATATATACTATATATTATAATATATATATATATTATATACTATATATATATATTATAAATAATACTATATATATAATACACTATATACTGTATATACTATATCCTTGTTATGGGTCTATTCATCATTTAGGACAGTCTTTGAAGATATTTATTCGCTAAAAGAAATCAAATGTGGAAGAAGCGATTAACCCTCCAGACCAACGCTTCTTTAATTGGAAAATAAATTATCTTTATCGTCCAAGAAATATGTTTCGTAATTTAAGAAACCAAAAATTTTACGTGATAATGCTTTTGTCTCGCCATTTTTAATAGGCATATATATATAGACAGTACTATACAGTAACTATATATACTATACATATATATATATACTACTCATATATAATATATATACTATATATATAAATATAGTATATATATAATATATATACTATATAATATATATTGAAAATCAGAAAAATCCACATTTCGCGAGATTGTAGATTAAGAGAATCCTACCCTTTCGGATGTTTATATTTTTTTTTTCAAAATTTCATTCACATCCAAAGTTTTATAACTTTACATAATTACATGCAATAAAGTTAATTTAGTGTTATATATATATATATATATATATATATATATAATATATATATATATTATATATATATATATATATACTCAGATATACTATATAATATATATATAATATATATATATACTATATTATATATTAGAAATAAGACAATCCCATGTGGTGAAACTAATTTAGAACACAAGCAATGAATTTAATTAACTAGTTATATTTCTTAAATTCAATCTTTAAATAAAGTAAAACTTTAACTTTCCTATTTTATTATGTTGTTTTAATAATTATTATTAATAAAATATGGTAAAATAGGGAAAAAGAAATGTTACATTATTGTTATTTTATGAATATCTCAAAGATGTTTTGTAAAATTCTTTTTTTAACACAATTGTTCCTCAAA
>JABUQX010049311.1:0-2500 GCA_015478945.1 Trachelipus rathkii | reverse complement strand
TGGAGGAATGGCTGTATAGGTTATATAATATATGTTGGAGGAGTGGTGAGGTACCACAGGATTGGGAGGATGGTTGTTTGGTTCCCCTGTATAAGGGGAAAGGGGATAGGATGGGATGTGGGAATTATAGAGGTATATGTCTTTTAAGTGTGGGAGGGAAAGTGTATGGGAGAATACTGATTGAAAGAGTGAGAGGTTTAACGGAGGAGAATGGGGGAAGAACAAAGAGGATTTAGGGAGGGAAGAGGGTTGTGGACCAAGTGGTTACACTAAAGATGCTTGTGGGGAAAAGGTAATAGAGAGGAAAGGGAAGTGTAATGGTTTTAGTATTATAGAGAAAGCCGTAATGAATAGCAGTGAAGAGGGAGTGAATTGTGGAGGATGTTGGAGGAAAATGGAGTGGGGGCAAATTAGGTAAAGGTATTAGGGCTTTTTATAGGAATAGTAGAATATGTGTGAGAGTGTTAGAGTGTTAGGAGGAGAGAGTGAGATGTTTGGAGAGGGGAGAGGATTGAGGCAGGGGTGTGTAAAGTCGACGTGGCTATTCAATTTGTTTATGGAGCGTGTTTGCAGAGGAATGGTGAGGGAGGGGGGGGTGGAATTGATGAATGGGAAAGATAGAAGGGAAGTGAACATGATACTGTTTGCAGACGATACTGCCCTGCAGTGGCCGAAGAACGCGGAAGGGCTGAGTATTTGGTGAGGGAGTTTGAGAGAAGGGTTTGGACAAAAGGGGCTTAAAATAAATCCGGGTAAAGTACAGTGTTAGTGTTTGAGGAGGAAGGAAAGACGAGGAACGGGGAGGGGGTTAGAGGTCAGAGAGTTAGGGGTGGAGTATTGGAAGAGGTAAAGATTTTGATATTTAGGGATGGATTTGGGGAAGGGGGAGGATGAAGGAGGAGATAGAACATAGAGTAGGAGAAGGGAATGAAGAGCTCTGATGGTCTGAGGGAAGAATTATGCAGAAAGGGGGATTTATCACAAAAACAGCTTAGATAAGTATGTTTGAAAAAATTTGTGTACAGCGGGTTGTCATGGTGTGAAACGTGGGGGTGAAGCCAGCGATCCAGGAAGAGGTGGGAAGTTTTCGCAGATGAAGGGGGTTGAGACGCGGTCTTTGTGGGCCGTTAGCGAAGGGAGAGAGATTAGGAATTAGGTGGTGAGGAGAGATGTGAATGGAGAAAGGGGTTGGTGGGAAGAGCGGAGAAGGGAAGGTTAAGATGGTATGGGCCACTTTGAGTGAGAATGGAGGAACAGAGAGTGGTTAGGAGGGTTTGGGGAGGCGGAGGGGATAGGGAGGAGAGGAAGGGGGAGACCAAGAAGGAGGTGGATGGATGGAATAAAGGAGATGCTGGAGGAGGGAGGGATGAGGAAGGAAGAGGGTAGGGTGTTGGCGAGGGATAGAGTGGGGTGGAGGAGGTGGGTGGGGCGAGATGAAGGGAGGTGTGAATGAGGGAGGCTGTACGTACCACTACCCCGCTCAAGCGGGAAAAGGTGTAGGTAAAATAAATATATATATATATATATATATATATATATTATATAATATAGATTATATATATATATATATATATATATATAGATATATATATATATATATATAATATATAATATATATATATATTATATATATATATAAATATATATAATATATATATATATATATATATACTATATATATATCAAATATCATATACTAGTATAATATATATATATACTTAGTATATATAATATATAGCATATATATACTAGATATATTAATATACTATATATATATTATATATAATATATATATAATATATATATATATATATATAGATCATATATTATATAATATATATATATATATTAATATAATAATATATATATATATATAAATATATATATATAATATATATATATATATTATTATATATATTATACATATTGTAATTGATATATATATATATATATATATATATATTATTATATTAAATTATTATTATATATATCTATATATATATATATATATATATATATATATATAATATATAGATATAATATATATATATATATATATATATATATAGATATGGTCAGCGTCTGTTATACGCCGTCATATAGTCATCTTAAAACTATTAAGCTTACAGTAAAACGAATACTTGCTGGAATGTTCAAAGTTTGCCCTGGGAAATGTAAAAAAAAAAAAAAAAAAAAAAAAAAAAAAAATTATGATCTCAAAACAACAATAGCTACAGCGAAAAGAATACATTTTGGAATCCGGTAAAATTTCACATAAGAAAATGAAAAAAAAAAAAAAAAAAAAAATTATTGTCAATAATTATAGTAATATGATTAGAGAGCCTATTTTAGAGACCTTTATTGGTTACTCGTTAAAATAAATAGACTTTCATTAAATTATTTTCTTTTTTTTATTTACTAAAGAATACCCCAAGGGTATACCCCACCGATGGCAGGAGTCGGGCGGTCTCTCGCTCGGGGAACCTACGAGTAGACTACT
>JABUQX010049310.1:22500-47448 GCA_015478945.1 Trachelipus rathkii | reverse complement strand
TATCCTTCCAAATAAGGGTGATAATTACCTAAAGAAATGAATATTTTTATTATTTATATACCGCCTATATGAGAAATAAATATTCTTAAATCTGGGGATAATATAGAGAATTATACTAATTTAGGTTAGGTAAAAATGTAGTAACCAAAAGCTAAAATATCCTCCAAAACTAATATATATATATATATAATAGCAGTACTTAACCTACCATAAATTAACTCTTCCCACTTCCACTCAGTCTCCTCACTATATCACCTCATATTTCAGTATAGAATTATATTCACAATTTTTCAATAATAGTACAGGAGTATAATAATGTATTTGATGAAATATAATGTATTAATATTTAGGGGCCTCATAAAATTACTTTAAAAATATATTTTTATTATAGATGAATATATATATTATTATATATTAAGTTTTTTATTCTTTATAACTTATTATCTACTTCAGCAATATTTTAAAATTAAGTGTTTTTAATAAGTAAAGTTATATACACTCTTATTATATATATATTATATATATATTATAATATATATATTAATATATATATATAATTTATTATATATTTAATCTATAACATATATAAATATATATATTAATATATTTAATATTATATTATTAATATATTAAATATAGTATATATATATAATGTATATAATAACTATATTTTCATATATACATAATCTATATAATTCTTAGAAATCTATCATAAGAAATGAATAATGGTAAAGATCTAACTATTTAGGTAAAATATCTTATATTTAATTAAGCAGCACAATACATATGGGATTTACTTAAGAATATCTTATTAAAGAAGTACCAACGCCGTTTTTATTACCTTAATACTCAATAATTAAATGATTGTATCTATAAAAATTAGCACACTTGTGATATACTGGTGTTTCAACAAGTATCACATTAGAAAGGTGTTTCAGAGCAACTCTAGAATAGTAAAGTGACTTTAGGCTAAGCAAGCAACAATGAGCGAAGACATGCTTAAATGTTAATACCTATTTAGTTTTGTATGAGTATTATTCACATGCAATATAAAATTATTTCGGTGCGAAAATGAATGAATTTGGATACACAAATTAGTTAATTGCTAAAACTTATTTAATTTGAAATACTTCCATAGGTTCGTCATAATGCTTAGTATTAGATTTACAAATATTAAGAATTTACCTCTCAGGACTCAATACTCCTCACCAACCACCCCGATCATACATATTACTTGTTAAACATTTTTAAAAGTTTTTAAAGAGTTTTAATGCCGCTAAGTATTATATTACCATAAAAATAAAATTTTATAAGGAGAAACCAATTTGTGTGGAAAATGAGGAACGGTTATTTGTTATCTTATTTTAAGATCTAAAGTATACCTTGATAATTATCTAAATGATTTAATTTTTTTAATTAGCTCTTATATTATTTGAAAATGAGAATTAAATCCGGAGTTTAATAAACGCCATCACCGTTACTTGAGTGATCAGTGGTAAGCATAAGACATTAATAAACTCAACAAACCTAACTGCCAGTTCAACTTACTAAGTCAAATCCTGATTGTACAAACACATGCTTACACATACAAATTTTAAATTGTTTATTGAAGAAAATACACTACACACACACACACACATAACAATTTTTATAATAATATTATATATCAACACACATGAACGCATATATATATATAATATATTATTAATAAATATATATATATATATATATTATATACTATATATATATATATATATATTATATATTTAATTAAAATATAGTTAATTAAGCATTTTAGAGTATATTGCAAATTAAATATATATATAAAATATATATATAATACTTTATATATAATATATATTACTATACTTATACTATATATATATATTTTTGGGTTATAATATTTGGAAATATTTATTTCTAGAATATATAATACTATAGTGGGATATATATATATATAGTATATTATTAGTATATATTATATATATATATTATATATATATATATATATATATAATATATAATATATATAACTATAATATATATATACTATATAAATATAAATACCTATACTATATTTTAGTTCGCTAGTGCACTTCACATAAGGTATATATATATAGGTTACTTAATTAATTATAATTATATTTTTATTTATAGTATTTTATATTTATAAGATTGGGTATAGTAATATAAGGTTGGATAGGAAAGGGTGTATATATTAGTATAATACAATGTATATATATATAATATATACCCTACTTTTTATATTCCTTTTATCTATATATATCTATATATACCACTATATGGCATATATATATATATATATATATTATAGTATAATAGTATATATATATATATTATATTATGTTGGTCTACTTTTCTACGTAGTTTTCTTCTATTTAGTAATTCTTAATAGCGGTACTTCGGATTGCAGAACAAACTATTTTGCTTAGTGATTTATGGGTATTTTATTTAATTGCACTTTTTGTTACAATAGTTTTAAAAATTATTTATTAAAATATGATTAAAAAATATTATCATATTTTTCCAAACTTTAAAACCTTGTTGGCGATAGCTTTCGCTTCATATTTAGTCGTTTGTGTTATTTCACCTGCTCTGGGAATAGGATATCCAGGAATAGGTGGAATTTTTTTTGTTTTTTTCTTTTGTGTGCGTGCATCTCACTTATGTAGCCCATGGAGTGTAGATTTAGTAAAAAATTTGATTGCTTTATTATATGGTTCGCCTTAACATTTTAATTGTATACTAAAGTTAATCCTTCTAATAATGGTATAAACATACAAAGACGCACACACATACACATACGAACAAATTTAAGTCTGTTTTTCATGCAGACTCAGACAACACACACAGGGTAACATACAACACACAACACACGACACCACACACAACCCTACAATATATAGATATAAATACTCAACTAGGTATTATAAATATAATATAAGTATATATTATCATATATAATAACTAAATGAAAGAATTTATTTTAGTCGCAAGCCGAACCGGAATCCAGTGGGTATATATATATAATATTCGATATAGTAATATGTTATATACATGTATATTATAACACCCTGGCAGGCAGTGAGTGGAGAAATAACTTATGCATATAAAGTAGCAATATATTATAATATACCCCCGTAAGGCCCATATATATATATATATATATATATATATATTATATACCTACTTGCTATATATTATATTTTATTATATTTATTAATATATATATATATACTATTATATTATTATATTATATAATATTTATTATAATTAATTATATTTATATATTATATATATTAATATTATATATAATTATATATTATATATATATTATATATTAAATATATTAATATATATATATAATATATATATTATATATTAATAAATAATTATATTATATATATTATATATGTATATATTAATATATAATATATATATTATATATATTTATTATATATATAGTTTAATGAGTAGTATATATATATACATATATATATTATATATATATATATATATATATATATATATATTATATATATAGTATTAACTATATATATTTACCTATATATACATATATATCCGCATATATATATAATATACGTTCTATACTATAGTATCTAAAATTTAGTATTTATTAATATATTTACTAATATCTATATATATATCTATTATACATTATGACCTAAAACAACCCAAACAGATTCATACTAATCCATACGTCTGCAATCATTATTAAAGAGGCTTTGACCAAGCGGTTTCTCAACTTAGGTTTGCGTCTCGACATTTACCAGGTGGGGTGCGCGACAAGCCTGAAGAAAACAATAAATTTATAAAATTTTTTAGTATTTTATTAGTAAACAACAATTTTGTTTTCAAAAATTAAAAAAAATACTTAATTAAATCTATATATATATATATTATATTAATTATATTAATATATATATTAAATGTACATTTCGTATTAAGCAGTAACATATGTATTTGAATTTTTATATCATAAATATTTAATATTTATATTATATATATATAGTATATAATATATATATATATTATCAACATGACCTAAAGTGCGGGATTTTCAACAAACCGATAACACGTTAACGATAATAAACAAAGTTAGTGCTATCAATCTTGATTCCACGATGAATCTAAAAGGAACCCACCACTATCTATCCTCTTAGAAAGCAAACTTTTGGCTTCCCAGAGGAGTGAGGCATTGTCGTTGAAGAACGTCTAAACGCTTCGACGTTGATGACTTTACCCTGCTCACAGCTTAATTGGGTCAGAGGCTAAGCACTTGTCTTTGTGTGTTTGCTTAATTTTTCAGTAGTTTTTGGCTTTCCAGAGTACGTCATGAGGTAACACTGTTTAAGTGATTTACATCTTACATGGGTAAAGGGTTCAAAATCCCACTTTTATGAGGTATTATGTGATTTATATATTCCACCCCCACCCCTAATCTAGTGCTCGGGTTTTTATTAGCACGAAAAACACCTTTATATATTACTATATTAAATAGGCCTATATATAATATATAAATATATTTAATTTAAATATATTAGATATATATTATTAATATATATATTATATATATATTTTATATTATATACTTATAGTATATATATAATATATAATATATATATATAATATATATATTATATATATATATATATATATATATAATTATTTGCGAAAGGAATCACGTAATGTAATCTATTTTTTTATTCTTCGGGGTGCGCCACTGACAACAAGATTTGAACCACTGGCTTAGAATATTCTGACAATATATTAACAAAACTTTTTACATAAACATAATGGGACTTAAGTAAACAGAGTTACAATAATTATATTATAGTGGATTTAGATAGTACATAGTTAATATGAATATATATAGTACGGATAATATAAGATGAATACAGTTGATAGAATATAATATATAAGGAAGGTGTATATATATATAGGGTGAGCAGGGGGGTGGAATAATAAGTTGGCCTATATATATATATTGAAGGTACCTACTTAATACAGTATAAACCTTGGAAACTGGATTGATATTATATATATATATGTAATAAAATAGGAAATAAGCTAAAATTAAAAGTATTTATATACATTAGAACAAAAATATATCACACTTTCACGAGGATAGAACCAGTATCGGACACCTATCAGTTTGGGTCCAGTGTCTTCTCCTTCTGGGCTTTCCTGAAAACTCACAACCCTATGGAAGCACTCCGATAAAGCATTTCTCGGCGCAACGGAGATTGATGACGGCAGTTCTTCTAGGCAGTTAGTTAAACATCTACTCACGGTTAAGTAGGGTTTACGCCCTTTCAAGTAGAATAGCATCTTCTCCCATAAATTTAGGCCTGCAATAACTCGCCCTTTCCCAGAGCTCCTCGCGAGGAGTTTGCTTCTAGGAGGCGCATTCAATTGTTATACAAACACGCTAGGCCACAGAGTAATAGCAAATGGACAAGGAAAGGAAAGGACCGGGTTGCTTAGCCACCCTCGTCGCCCTATAACCATTGGCGGGATAAGGAGAAGATCTTCAATATGATCTGACCGCGACGAAACATCCAATCAATAATCCTCATAGTTATCATTATTAACGATGAAAGGAAAATGTAAAAATTCTTAATTTTATACTTTACCTTGAACATTCGCTGAAATGGTACTGTATATCCTTAGTGTTTTCGAAACGCAAAATTTATCACCTAGAAGTAGACTGTAATTTTTATGCTAATTCCAAAATTTATAATTTTAAAAGAACTATTCCTCAAATTTTTACTTTCTACACAATGAGTTATTTTATGTGCAACTGACATAATATATGACTGGAATAAAGAAAAAATCGTAAGTATGTTGTCCAATTTTGTATCATATTAATTTAATGACTAGTTATGGTATTATATTTTTTGATTTGGATTTTAATTAATCGAAAAATATTTTGATTCAGTTAGATACAATTGTTTTTTACAAGGAGAGGATATTTTTATTGGCAAGTTGGGTAAAATATTCGTGGTCTTGCGACTATACTAAATCAATAAAGAAGGGGCTATCATTAGATTACATCAGTACTGGGACTCTACGCTTGAGTTTTTCGAGGTTCTTCCTTCAGCTCTTTCCATACCCTGGGTCTGGACTTAAGGTATCTTGGATAATAGTAATCCGTTTAGGAGGCGGTCATTTCTTTCCTTCGCCAGCTGTATTCCAAATGCAAGTATGTGAGAATATTAATATATGGATATAACATATTAATAGTGAAAAATATATATAATAAGGGTAATAGATATTATATATATATAGGTATATATATATATATAGTAGAATATAGGTAAAATTTAAATACGTGATAGGAGTATAATAATTAGTTAGAGGAGATCAGTTTATATAAAGTTGAATAACATCTTTTTCCAGCTGTTGGAATAACATCTTTTTCTAGCTGTTGAATAGTATATATATATATATCCAACTGTTGATAAACATATAACATCTTATTTCCAGTTTTTGAATAACATCATTTTCAAGCTGCTGGAATAACGTTTATTTCGACTGTTTATCTGTTGAAATAGAATATCATTCATGAATACAACTTGTTGGATATTTATTATTACTATTATTATTATTATTGACAATGCTTATCACATAGATGTAAATCGTGTGAAAGCACTTTCACAACATCAGGTTTGTGTTGTACTTCAAGTTTATCTCACTTTGGAATTCACATACTAAATTTATTAAATATTCTTTGATAGAAATGGAAGCACTTTCTGAATTATAATTGCTTTATGATTTTTATGTTTTAGATATAGCTAAGAATATATACAGTATAATATATATATATATATATATATATATATATATATATATATATATATATAGTTTGTTTAGGGTATATATATTTTTAGGATAGTAATATAATAATACAAGTTAGGCATATATATAGTATTTAGGCTAGTTTTATATAATATATTAGATATGAGGTATTGGTAGGAATAGTAGTATTTTTAATATTATATATATATAATATATTATAATATATATATATAGTTTCTACTATATATATATAAACTACATTTTTATTAATCTCTGGTATGTCCGAGTCCTACCAAATCTTAATAAATTTTTGAAAAAGTTAATATATTTCAAAAGTAGATTTTAAAAAATATCCTATAATATACTATAATACACTAACCTATTATATTCTATATTATATATTATTATATATATATATATATCTATATAACCTATATATGTAATTATATATATATATATATATACTACATTGTATACTATTATCAATACTATTTTACTATTTTAATCATAGTATGGATAATAATAATCAGAATATTAATATTTCGCTTCTCTATATTGAAATTAATATTTAGATTACTATAAAAAATAATGTTGTATCATATATTATATAATATATATATATATATATATATATATATATATAATATGTTCTAGTTATGTTTTTATATATTAGTATAAATACAAATATATATATATATGTATTATACTATATAATATATATATATATATTATATACATATAACTAATAGTATGCTGTAGATTATATAGGATTATATTTATATATAGGATTACATTCGTAGTTTTATTTTAATTATATATAGGTATTTAATAAAAAAAAAATCATTTTAATAGATATAAAGTTATAATGTACATTTATATATTTAATTCAGTTAAATATATATTTACTGGACACAAAGTGCCTTAGAGTGGGGGTTATATGTAAACCATGCGTTTAAACCGCCTCCTTTTTAACAATCTCATGTCGCAAAGATCCTTGGCTATTAATACTTCGAATTACATTTGGTGAAGGAAGACATTTACAAGACCCATTCACGCGGATAAAATTCAACAACCTAGGAAATACTTCACCTCCACCAATGGAACAACCCAACCACGAAACACGTAGTGGTTTTACAATAAAGAATGTCTCCGAATAAACTGAAATGTCCCCACAAATTACAGTAAACATCATAATGCGGGGCAGTTTTTTACACAATACTTATGTATCAAGAGACTTTACAAAACTTAAGATAATTAAGGAGGATCAAGGATTCCTATAAGAAGTAAAATATATTTTGACTTAAAATATATATTCTTGTTATTAGGTCATTGAAAAATTGTTGCACTCATTTACAAAGTCACTTCAATATAATAATTTAATATTCCTAAATGAGGGAAAATGTGAAATCAATTCTGGCAGAAAGATGGTAATTTAGTTGAATGATGAAAATATAGAAAATATTTCAAATGACCCATTTTCACTTATCATAACCTCAATTAAATTTTGAATCACCGCTGTGATGTATCATTAATATAATATGTACTAATTAGGAATGCAATTTACCTTTCGCGGACTAAGAAGTATTTCAAGTACGCACAGGTCTGGTAGTAGGGAGGCCTGGAAAACGATTTTGCACGCCGCATAAATTTAAAGGGGAATATCTACTGCCTGTTTTTGATATTTAAAAATTGGAAAAAAATTCACATTTTACAGTAATCAAGTATGTGAGATGCTTAAAGAATGCAATTTATGCAAATATTATTTATAATATATATAGTCGAAGACTAAATACCGTTCCTGACGCCATTAGAAATGTAACATATAGATAGGGTATATCTATACAAAGTATGGGACATTAACAGCAAAAAATGATGTTTATATAAAACCGAATTAACTTATCAAGGGTTTGGGTAGGTAAAAGTAATTTGGGGAGAATATACTTTTTTCTTGCTAAATCAGGCAAAAGACGACACTCTACACTCTTCAGTTCTAATCCTTTTAACGGGGTATCCTTTTATAAGAACAAAACGCTTGGCTTGGCTTGGTTAAAGCAAGGGGACGAATGAAGTAGCGGTCATCAATAAAGAAATTATTATGTGAGCCGAGACCACTCGATCCTTTCGCTATTCGTGAGGGAGAATGGGAAAATGCACAGGGGGATTAATAAACGATTTTGTGGAGAGGATCCAAATGAGATGATACAGATACATGTTCGAAGAATGAAGGATTGGAGGTTTCCACAGCGTTGTTTGACTGAGCTAAACACCAAAGAGGACAGACGTGGTTATCGTCTTGTGAGAGATTTTAAATCTTAGTGGAAGAGTCTTTTAAGGCATATATGCATTGTGTATGCAGTTTCTAAGCGAAGCCGAGGTTTTTTGGGTGTCGCGAAAGGAATTTGTATCCTTTCTTGTAATGATTCAGAATTGAAATCGTGGGAGCGAGTAGAGGAATGTGGTCTGATGATTGACAACATACATGATTTAACATTTTTATTTGTCTACAGGCCCAATATTTCAAATTTTCGAAAATAAAATAATAGTGGTTTGTTTATTAACAAAACATGAAAGTCTCCTGATAAAGGGACCCCCAGTATGTAAGAAAATGTGAATTCTGGGTGTGGAGTACTGAAGAGATTATGAAATTAAAATCAACATGGGTGTGGCATATCTGTTTACATTAGGAAGGTGAGCAATCATATCATTGGCATCCATCAGAGATGGTAGTTGCTCCAGGCATCCTCCAGAAGGAGAACGAAAGGATTCATGGGACAGGTGGTTGAGGTTTGTGACAGATTCTGGAACATGAAGAAACGTGGTCGCAAGAAGAGATTAAGATGCTATGAACTCTGAATGATGGCAGGGAGGTGGAAACAGGCCAATGGTTTAAAACAAAGGTGGAAAACAAAGCACAAGTCTGGTGTGGCTCGAGTGTAAAGGTGTATTTTTTTCGGACCTGTTGATCAGTGAATAAAGAAACACATCTAAAATGTTGTAGGTGGAAGTGGGTACCGAAGTAGGTGACAGGATACAGTGGCCCCGAACAACTATTGGTCTTATTCCTCTTACGGTCATTTTTTTATAACACGCTTTTGTCCGATTCTTAGGAGTATGGGGGTAGACAATGAAGGAAAAGTAATTTTTATAAATAACTAATATTAATTATTAAAGAGGCGCAGGTTTAGAGGTGAGGGTTAATGTTTACGTTTCGGTTGGTTAGTTGGAGAAAAGAAACACAATTAATTTTTTTACTTTGATCAACTTAGCAATATGTTAATAGGGTTAGAGTCAAGTGTGCTTCTATATAGATTATAAAAATATAAAATGCGATTATAATAATAATAATAATATAACATGAATAATACAGAAAGAAAGGAAAAAGATCTAAAACTGTATTAGAGGAAAGTGAATGATACTTCTGGTAACATAGATTTATTGATATTTATATATTTTAATAAATAATTATTAGATTATATATAGAATTATAATTTTCATTGAAATCCCGACTTCATGCAAAAGTGGAAAGAAACTATACAAAGAACTTAAACTAATAACAAGTAAACAAAATTAACAGAAATTGATATAAATCCCAAAATTAATGAATTAAAGAAAAAAACCAACTTACCAGATGATGCTCTGGATGATTGGGACACATCCATCTTCCCATTGGTGGTGTAGACTAATTATCGCGGGGTGAATGCTAAGAAAAAAATATTTTTACACTAAAAATTAAATGAAATTAATACGTAAACTTAATAATAAAAACCATGAAATGGAAGAAACTATATTTAAACTTCTGTAATATAATATAGAATAAACTGTTGCAGACCTTAAAAACTATTCTTCTTAGAAAATGCAACATTAAAAATGAAGCTAAAAACTTCTTAAAAAATACTAAAAAATGAAGCTAAAAAAACTTCTTAAAAAATGCTAGAAAACTGTAAAACTAAACGAAGCTGTGCAAAAATTAATGAAGCTAGCTTATTTCCTTATTATTATTATTTATTTATTTTTTTTTTTCTGTAAAATAAATAAATAAACTTTTTACATTTTTTTTATTTTTTATCCTATTTTTTATTTTAAAAAATGGTTGTTCCCCCCCTCTGAGTGAAACACATTTGGTGATATCGTTGGTAAAAGAAACAAAAAATAAATAATAAAAAAAATAGCGCGATTATAACTATGAAAAGCTAATCGCCGAGACTACATCTTACACTATACTTTACAAAACTTATGGCATAATTAGGGAGTTCAAAACTAAAAAGGGATTTTGTCATATTTATCGTTGTAACTTCCTTCGATGCTCAAAAGAAATTAAACGTTTGGCAAAAGTTTTCTCAATGAAAACTAGGATTATTATTAAGATATAGAAATTTGATAGGTCTATAAATAGTGAAGAAAAAGCAAAAAATTATAAAAAAACGTGTTTCCAATCTGGAAAGAATTCTTATATCATAATAGAACTGGTTCCATCGAACATCCTTTGAAAGCTACTCTAAAAAATAGGTACTTTTGAAGTTTAAAGAGAGCAAAAAAAAAATTTCAAAAAAAGATTTTAAAAATGTTATCATCAAAAAAAAAAATGTCCAAGGGACAATTCACTTCTTAAATCAAAGGCTGTAGCCGAAGTTTTGTTAATCAGAACACTGGGCATGAAATGGCGGGGAGATTAGAAATTTCAACAGATAAAGGTATAAATTCCTTATCGAGCTGCTTTAAGAGGGGCTGATCATTCTAAAATGGCGGGTTTTGTATAGTCTCCTTTACTGAGAGGTTTATTGAAATAAACTGGTGGGTAGTTTAACGACCTTTGTTTTTTTATTTAAAAATTTGTTTATGATTTTTAGAAATTAAAGGAAAAAGAGAAATGAAAAAAAGGATAAAAAATGGGTAGGAGGAACGATGAGTAAACTTAAGAGAGGATACTTCAGGAAAAACACAGGGGAAAACATATCCCAAAAAACTGGTAAACTTCCTTAAAGAGAGGGATTCCTAACTCTAACGGCTGAACCATACGGGTTCAAGAAGCGTAATCAACGGTCGACGGTGGGTGGCGGGTGTTTGTGGTGTTGGTGGAAAATACCTCCATTGGAGGAACTATTAAAGGTGTTATGGAACTGGTATCAGGAAAAGAACCAGATCCAGGGGAAATAGTAAACGGGATATACTTCTATCGCACAAATAAGATAACCTGGTCAGGGATGCTTCCTATTAAATATAAGTGACCTAAATCTTTCATAAGCAGGATCTATTACGCCACTATCGAGAAATGATGAGATGAAATAAGCTCAGGCCTTCTTATCCCGGATTTGAGACGAAGGGTCGGTCGAGGGTTGTGGAGGTTGGATCCCTTACTGGAACCGTATGGGAACATCTTGGGAAGGGTTAAGATCCTAGGAACGATGGTGCGAAGGAGAGACCCACGTGAGACATAGGAGAAAAGTTATTGTGGAAGCAGCATGTTAGCAAAGGTGTCTTTTACGAAGGATTGGCATTTCACAGAGCTTATGATTACTTTTACCGGTGTTTTGCAGTCTGATTACCTCATTATTCACATTATTCAACTATAATAAATAATACAACGAAATAATATCGATATGTGCCAGCTCGAGACGGTGCCTCCTGATTAGCTCCGAGGCAGTCTCTTCTGGAGCAATAATCCATAACTTTTCCCTACAGATAAACTGACCCTTGCGGATTGAGATATACAGTTCAAACCTATGATTTTACATACATATTTATATATATCATATGATATGGTGTTAATATATAGTATATAGTATAGTAATTATGATATATTATAGTAGGTTAGTGAGTGGGGTAGATTCTATGTTCTTAATGAAATCGAAGCTGGGACCCGATAGAATGGGAGCACCGGCGAAGTTGCTTAGAGACATAAGAATTACGATTCTTCGTCGTACCCTTCAAATTCTCCTCTTCCTCCCTCGCTAGGGATATTTCTGGGTGATATCCGAGCCGCGTTTGTCTTGGGGCTTAGATAAACTTCTCAGGTTTGGGACGTCATTTCTCTTCGCGCCTGAGGTTCGTACTTCTTTTTATTACTGGCGGAAGTCCCTTTGAGGACCTTGGTTTCTGGTTCCCTTCTTTTGCTTTCAAGTCTCTCCTTCGGGTAAGCAATCTTTCAACCCTGGTAACGGTGAGAGACGTTGGTGGTATAGGTATTGATAGGGGAAAGGGAATAATTTCATTTGATTACCATCGACCTCGGAGCGAATCCTTAATGGAGTCATGGTCTATGCCCATTCGAACTCATAAATATATTAGGAGGTATTTATAGACATCCTTATACTAATAGCGGCGGTATATATTTGATAATATTTTTATTTTCTTTACGGTGGGTAATATAACTTATATATAAACTTACTATACAATTAATAGCGGTCAGTATAGGGGTTATAAATATATATTATACCATTTAACATATGTCCCCTTCCCGTGAGTTGTACCTTATTATATATCATCTACGCACTCATATAGCATTATATCAATCGAATTTAAGGGCATCATTCAAGTATATACGTATGCTTTCCCTTATAGCTCTTTACCTCGGAACTTATTAAATACCTCCAAATAGTTCTTTTCATGACTTCTCTGTGATAGGATGTCCTTTAAACATTGGGAATCTTGATAATGTGGAGTTTAGGACTTTTCTTGTTAAGTTTCTTTCTTTCTTTTGTTTCTAATGTTTTATGAGTTTCTCCTGTTGATGCCGCCTCTGTAGAGGATCTCTTCGATTCTCAGCTTTGAGATTATCATATTTCGGGCTCTTCCCCCATCGTGGGCTCATCCCGTGATGTCAAGGTCTTCTGAGTCTCAGGTTCCTCTGCCTTATGGTAAAAACACATCTCCGTTAGTAGCATCATTAATTCTGGATATTCTCATTGTATTCTAGTCTTTAATTTATAATTTGATTAACCCTTTTGTTAGGGTTACGACCTAAAAATACTTAACAAAGCCTCACTTTCTGGAATTAACATTTGTGGAGGAAGCTCAAACCAGAATATCTTGTATTAATAATCTAATAGGAATTTAAAAATATTAGTACTTCTATAACTCGCATGCTTATGTTTGCCAAATCAAAGCGAGGAACAATTGGTAATTTTTAAGAAAGGTTAGGTGGTTTGGGTGGGGACACCATGACTATAGTCCTTCCTCCAATCGGCATTTCTACCAGTGGGTCCTATCTCTGCACGTTCTCTAATACTGTCCTAAGGTAAAGGATTTTACTCTTTACATTAGGTTTAAGATAAATTTATCGCTGCTATGGTTATATTATAAGAATAACCCGCCGCCAGCTGTACCCGCGATGCTCAAGTCCGGAATCCTCAACAGCAGAGTTTCCAAACATTGATACTTCCAATTTATATAATTGGTGTGGAATGTTTTTCCGGGTTTAAAGGATGGATATTCCACAAAACATAAGCAGATCTAACCATCTGTCTATAGTTTTCTCGCTGTCCATTTCTCGTACTAGGGATAAGACAATATACTCCAAGAGAAGATCAAAATCGTGTCTTTTGTTTTGTCTGGTTGTGGATTAAAGGAGCAGTGCGTAACTGCAAGAAGGACACCATTAAACAGTACTCCTTCCCCTCCAATTTCCCTATGTGCCAACTAAGACAGAGCAGTAGTGGCGGGGCCTATGCGCTTTGGGTTCAGAAAGAGGGTTAGTCCTCTGAGGTAGGTTCTCCCTGCAATTCGTCCTAGTTACGTGGTTGGGTGGTCTGAGATAGGGGCATTATTCTCCCATCTCCAGCGCCTGTGGGCCGTATTGGAAAACATCGCTCGTTAAGGAAATATAATGTAGGTAATGCCCCGGCTTTAAATGTTATACCAGACGGAAATGAAATTAATTTGGGTAAGGGGGGGAAATGAACCTAGGTAATGGCAAAATTTTCCGCCATCCAACCCTTCCATTTAGAGGGAATGTAGAGTTGCTTTTGTATATAAGGGAAATATGGAAGTTTTTTTGAGTCATTTGAAAAATGAAATTACCATGTTTTCTATGCAAACCAGTTAAAAACTTGAAAAAGGTCGGGGATTAGTTGCCTGAAGGGCCATCCTTCGTCATTTTAAATGAAATGAGGTCAAACGAGGAGATTTTTACTCTCCATCAAGCGAGGGGATATCGAACATTGACAACCGCGTCGCGCGTAATACAATAACCGGATGATCTAACCACGTAGGCACCAGATACCATCCCCAAAAAAGAAATCTTCAACGGCGCATCTGTAGTTTTCGTGTACGTTGAAGGCCGTATTCGTTAAAGCTAATTCCTTGCCAAACCTTTGTATTCAGATTTAAACCAAACAATTTGAGGTCCTCTGGAATCTCGGGAAAGGCTGTGCTAAATAAGTTTGATTGGTATAGGGGGGCTGGATTGGACTGAGATGCTGCATTATACCCTTCCTGGGGTGGATGGGTGCCTTGACCCTGTCTGCTCTGTACTGGAGAGGCATACTCGTGCCTTGATGTCCACCAACAGACCATCCCAAGCTGGGCCGGCCCATTCAGGCCCGGGATCCAATTTGGTAGGTTCCAACCGTTTCCTTTTTCTCCTCGAATGAATTAAAAAAGTATAGCTGACTGATCCGTGCGTGTGGCTCGGGGTGTGGAAGGGGAGCGGGGGCCGTCCCCCGGCTGAACACAAGGAGGAGTCTTTTGAAATGTATAGGGAGGGTCGATGGGATCATGATCGTACTGTTCTAAACATGCTGAATCATGGAGAAGAAAATGGTATTTATTACTGGGATGCCGGGCTTTCCGCTGGTGGTTCCTCACCCATATTATGAAATAGGCCTAAAAGATAATAAGGGAAACGTTGGCTTTGTTTTTATTGGGATACACGATTAACCCTCACCGCTCCAATTCGCCCTGGGATCTTAGTTTAATGTTCACCGGTGGAAGGGTTGGAATCGTTGGGTTGTTATTTCAGGAAGAACTTTCGGGGTTAGTACCTGGCCTCCGAGCATGGAATTTAAAATGGGGAGTGTTTTATACCGGTTGTGTGGTGGTGTCTGACCGAACAGAGTGGGAATCAATGAAACTGAGAAAATCTTGATCAGAATTGTCCCTACCTTCCGGCGCCTAAAAAGAAAAGCGGATACTCAGGAATTTCTGTTTTCGCTCAGGGGGGAGATAAGGGGTTTATGGGATTTAGGGTAAAAGAAGAAGGTGGTAGGTAGTAAGCAAGGATATGGAGTCTAGGGGGTATAAACATTTGGATCTTCCTGAAGAGGAGGAAAAGAACTGCTATCATCGCCCCCTTGTTTTATTGTGTAACGTTTTGGTTATCTCCAGGGGCCGCCTCAATAGTCTTTCAAGAATTTCTTTCGCCGGTATTGCTCCGAAGATAAATTCTGGCCGTAGGCGGGGTACTATTACTATAACAATCCAATCATCAGGCACTCTTCGAAATTTCTTTATTCTCTCACCCCGGCGGGTGGGTAAAACCGGCCATAAAAAAATGCGGGGGTTACCTCTAATGCAGCGGGAGTCAAGGGAAGACTAACTTCTTCTAAGTCTTGCCGCGTTTTTTAAAATTATATTTACTTGGGTTTTACTATCAACAAGCGTCTTCAACATCTCTTCAAACATCCTTATAAAATACTATATTTCAAAACACATTCACTTTACATACAATCAATTTAAATCAAAGCAATCTAATGATTAACTATTTTTGCTCACCTTTCTGACAATTAGCTGAGCTTTTAAATTACATTTGAAAATTATGGTAAGGATCAGCTATATTATATTTATATATATATATATTTATTATATATATTATATTAATATATATTATAAGAATATATATAATATATATATAAGGGGGTATATTATATATTATATTATATAATTATATATTATATATATTAATATAATAATAGATTTAATAATATATATATATATATATATATATATATATTTATATTATATATATTATATATATATATTATATTTATATATATATATTATTATTATATATATTATTTTATATTATGGATCTTGAGGTCGTCCGAAGCCCAAGTTGGATTGGAAATGATACAGGTAGAGAATGGATTGGAGAAGAAAGAAACAAGCAAAGCTGTAGACAGAAAGAAACTTAATAGAGGGGCTCTGGTTTCCATCTAATCCTTCACAGACATTCGCAGAGAGGTTTAATAACGCTGTGCGCCACCTATCAAATCTCTGGACTGAAATCACATGGCCCGTTGATTTAAGAGTTTAAAAATTTTGGCAAAACCCATAGAAAACAATTACATTTCACTATTCTTTAAAATTCCGGTTTGTGTATGCGGCTTAGCGGGGATTTTAGGGATTAAATAATAAATATTATAATATTTAATAAATAAATCAATATTGGGTATGGAGCGGCCATCAAAGTTGTTCTATGTTCTTTTATTGAATATTTTCTAATTTTCAAGTCATTTGGCCATATGATAGAGAAAATCTACTTGGACTACTTGAACTAGGTCTGGTATTGAATTTTCGACGCCTCTTGATCTTTGGCCAAACAAGAGGGCCTCAGTTATGCAGTTTCGAGGAGCAGGAGGAGTCCCCTCAACCTGTTGCTTTTCTTTAATAATAATGTTATATATAATGAATTTGTAAAGGTAGTGGAAGGGGAATAATAAATATATTTAATATAGTGAGTAGTGGTGCATAGTAGTGGATATATATGTACGGAAATAGTTATAATTATGTTATCAATCAGTGGCTTCCAAACCGGTAGAAGCGACGGAGTCCGCATGGCAAGGGCGTGGGTTCGAATGGCCTATTGTTCGGATCTAGGTAGGAATTCTTGGAAGTTCCCCTTAGTCCTTAATAGGGGTAGCCCGGGGGGGGTGAGACTTTTTTTAAATAAAAAAAAAAAAAAAAAAATAGTAGCCATAGTAATAGTATATACTAATGAATAATAACAATATTAAATACAGTGATTAGTAGTGATGATAGTGAAATATAGAGAATTTGTGGTTTGAAATATAGTGTTAGCTTTTTATATAAATATTAATAATAGTGGAAATTAATAATATTTTATGTATATGCTTGTGTATATTATTGTATGTATTTTTTATATGGTGTGGTTTATATGTTTTTTTGTTTTTTTTTGTAATGTTTTATATTATTTATAAACAAAAAACGCCACCTCCGGTTAGCGGTCAGTGGGGGAGAGATCGGCCAACCAAAGCAAGGGGTCTCCAGGTTCGCGAACTGGTCGGGTAGGGAGAATGTGGAGCTATTCTCACTCCTTGGGCTTGGATCCGTCCTGCTCGGGAAGTGTTATAATTGAGTACACCCCTCCTATGGAAGATTAGGGCTCTGCCCGGTGAGCGTGGTGTTTTATCTTACTTGTAAAACAAAAATATATAGATAATATATTAATATATATTATATATATATTATTATAATAATTATATATATATAATATATATAATATATCTAAATAAATTATAATTAAATGTGTGTGTGGGTGTGTGTTGTGTGTGTGTGGTGTTGTTGTGTGGTGTGGTGTGTTGTGTGTGGTGTGTGTGTGAAGCTTGCTCAAGTTAGCTACAAGTTTTGTGATTTTTTTTTTTTTTTTAGCAACTTTCGCCCATGAAATTTTAAATCAAAGCTTATCAAATTTGAAGTAAATGTAAAAGCTTGCTTCAAGTTTGCCATAGCAATTTTAAATCAAAGGTTATGAAACTTGTAGCAGGTGCATATACCTGCTGTCTGAGAGAGGGAGGGCTCTTTACGTAAGTCATACTGGCAAATAAGATTTGTAGATTTAAGGGCTTTTCAAATCTTCCAGTTAAGGATAAGTTAGAAAACTTTGATAAGTACTTAGATTGAAACAATATGGCGATTGTTAGTGGGTTGAATGGTTGAAGTTGATTGATATAGATGAAATAGCTCATAAAGGAAGGTGCAAACTCAGAACACAAGTTTTGGAAACCACAGTTGTGAAATGGACAAAGTCGATTTGACCTGAGAATTCACAAGTCATCTGAAGACATTAGTATAACCTTAAGAAGTTACTAAACAAGAAAACAAGATTAAAATTAACTTAAAATACAGATAATTTTGAATAAAAGAAAGGTATTTGCTATTCATAAAAACTTAATAGCTTCGTTCTAAAATGCTAGAATATTTAGAAATTACTCAAATATGCTAATCACCGTTGCTATAAAAATTCACTCCGTTTAACACTTTTGCTAAAATTTTCCACATATCAATAAAACAGGTTTATTTAAAATTTTACATATGTGTCAAAAAATTAAAGGCCTTTGGGCAAATTTTTTGTTTGATTTTGTTTCCAAGAGCAAAGTTCATCTATTAAGGGCATATACACCATTATTTCAAACAGAGCTACTGCTGTCCAGGATATCGAAAGTTCAGAAGTAGCGCAATTACCCCGTCTAAAGATACATGATGTTTTTCTTCACGTTGGAGACTATTATATATATGGGGAGATGGTGTTTAAGTTGATCATATCAGAATATCACCCAAAAAGGAGTGACTTTGACTTCGAAATTGACAATACAACCAACTCTTATTACAAATTACATAGCAAGTGTTTTTATAGAAATAGTACCAGTACAGAAATTAAATAAAGTACTAATAAACACATTTCAGCATACGATATCATAGTTTCCGTAATTTAAGAGAACAAAGTCTATTTTAGACAAGGAAAGGTTTTGTAGGGTATAACCCCCCCATCCGGGATGAACAACAACAAGAATATAAAGGGTTACTTCAACTCTACTTTCATAACTTTTCTATATCTACTTACACTGTGAAAATAAAACTAGTTAAAATGAAGTAATGAATTCCTTTTACAAACCTCCATCATCCGCTTTTATATTAAAAAACAAAACAAAAGAAAAAAAAACAAACAAAAACAAAAATAAAAAGACCTTATACCTATTATATTACTATAGGTATATATATATATAGTATACGTTGTACCAGGTCGACTGCCTAAATATCCCCTTTTCTATAATTATATAAACTATATAATTAATATACAGTATATAGTAACTATTATTAATATATATATATATAGTATATATTCTCAATCATTCTTCAAAACTCCAACCAACCCTTTATCCAAAATGTTAACTCGGAGTTCTCATCTGGGCAAAGAAATAGCTGCTAAGGGAGAGAGTTCTCGCTATTCGAATAATCGAGATTAATAAAGAAGTTATTATTTCTCTCAACACTCTAGTATATACATCGGAACCTTTCCCGAGAATCCTGTGGAGCGTGTGTGTGAGATATGAGTCATGAACTATAAAATGACGTTAATCATCCCTTGAAGTCTTAAATTACATAATAACGATTAACTGTGATCTCATTTTCATGGAAGTTTCGTTCGCATCTTTTTCTTTTACGCTTCGATCTGTTTTCTTCCATCTAAATCTCACAATCGGACAAATGATAGTTTGTGGTATTTCTAATTTCATTGATGCGCGCAATTTTAGTGATGGGAGGGTGTGTCCAACTCGTGCCATCCATAATTTTTCGTGAATCACAGCATTAAATTAGTACTGATCCATTACATATCCCAAATATAAATTGATAATAATGCATTGGGTCATAGTAGCAGGGTTGCCCTAAGGTTTACACGAAACCTATCAACTGTTATCATCGCTAAATGTTTATAGGCAAATCTATTCTGAGAATTTTCCCCTTTGTCTTTCAGAGTTCTTGAAAGATATTCCTTATTCATCCATTCTGGCGATGTTTATCCTCTATTTCCAATGTCGCTTTTTTTCCATAAGACATGCAATATGTTAATAATCTGCGTTTGTAGATTGAAGGGGACATAAATTTTATACAGAGGTACGGGGTAATAATCGACTCTGGCCTGTCACTGGCTGAACATCCCTTCCCTGACCTAGAATGACTTACAATAGATGTCAGCATTAGTAACATTCAATTTCATGCGTCCTTGCCTCTCTGACGCAGCGCTACGCTGTTACTGGCTGTATCTAATTTGATTACCCCAAGTTGAGATTTTTTTAACCTACAAAAGATTTCCACTCAACTAATTAGGTTATTGTAATTATTTGCCTCTACAGTCATTCTACCTTGTCAATTTTACTATTTTATCATAACACGTTCGAGTATGTGATCAAATGTCAAACATCCTGGTACATATGGATTTTAACTTTTCTTTTAAATCATCAATTTAATGATTCTGTTAATGGGATCTTATTTGAGTTTTGAAACTGATTCTTATGAGAGGCTTTGGAACTCTTAAAAATATTCCAGTCAATGTGTTCACTTATGGTTGTAATAGAAAGAATTTCCAGAGGAGTATTCCAACGATCACCTATAAAATTATATTTTGAGTCGTAAGACCATCTTTAGAGGACGTACCATAGTGATCCTTTCGGAATTTACTTCTCTCTGTTCATTAACAGATAGACAAATGCTAACAACATAAACAATATCAGCTTTCTGGAGACACTTCAATATAGAAAGTGAGAAAGTACATCCTTGAGATGATCGCGAATAAGTTTGGAATCTATCAAGTTGTTAGCTTACTTCTTAGTTACATATTAAAACATTCGAACATTTTAAATATACTAATATGCCATAATAATAGAACAGAAAATATAATATATCTATATATATATATATATATCGATAAGTAAATAAAGTAGTGATATAGTGATATGAGTGTTCTATAAAAATGGGATAAATATATAATATATATATATATATATATATAATATATATTGATAATCTATATATATATATATGTATATATATATATATTGATGTAAATACCGCTTTTAATTAAACCGCAGTTCAAAATGTATTGATAAAATTTCTCATTGAGTGAATCTTCATTTACCAGTATTAGACGGAATAGCAAGTGTGTTGACCACTTGACTACGATGAGTTAAAAAGATACGTGACTTAACCTATGCAAAAAGAACCCTCACCAGACACCTCAATAAGATTAAAAAGAGGACAGATACCTCAGCCACGCATCTCCGCCTTACACTCGGTCAAAGGCAACACAGGACTCATTTAAGGAGAACACTCTTAAACCGTAGAATTTATTAGTATTGATGTAAATACTGCTTATTTAATTTCAGGATCATGTATAATATCAGATGAATAAAATTTCCCCTTGAGGGATTCTTTACTTACCAGGATTAGATCCCATGTTCTCCTTACATGGGTCCTGTGTTGCCTTTGACCTATTATTCTAATTCTTAGCCTTTGGCGCTTCCTTTTAGAGGAGCTTCCTATTTCTTTGTAAGTCCCCATTCATCCTCCTTAAAAACTGTTCATTTACCTCTGTTTTCCTCCTACGTATGCGCCTTTTAGTATTCCTTTTTTCCTCCTTATATAATTCCAAACAGCTTTATTTTGAAACCTCATCATTGGTTTTTAGCACATTTCAACCACGCTTTTTATTATCAATTTTACCGCTTACATCACTCTCTTCATACACCAATCCACTGTTAGCATTCTTACTTCCACTTTAGCACATCCACATGCTTCTTTTGCACAACTAACAACCGCTTCCTTCATTTACTTTCAGATCTGTTCAGTTTCAACCTATTCACATTCATCTGATTTATTTGCAAGCACTCTTAAATACCTATCCTTATTACCTTGCTCACTTAACTTCTCACTCTTACTTCTATCCACTTCTTTCTTTATAACCTTCCTCTCCATTCAAACCGCCATTAACTTAATATAAAATATAAAACAACATAATGATCCGATAATCCCATTTCTAACCCCTTCACTGGATTTAACTTCCAAACATACTTTAATATCTCCTTCTTCACCAACACAATATTGATCATACTTTTTACTTCAATATCTCTACCTACACCAACTCTAGTATACTTCTGAATACTCTTGTGTTTAAAGAAAGTTTTCACTTACTCACACATCTCTCTTCTCAAGAAATCAATCACCTTCCTTACCATTCTTATTTTATTTTTTTCGTTATTTTTTTTTTTTGTATTTCTTTATTTCCCGCCCCGCACCCCCTTTTTTTTTTTTTTTTTCTCTCCTTTTTTCCTTTCTTCTTTAATAATAACACCATAATTTTTTTTTTTGTTTTTTCTTTTTTTTTTTTTTTATTTTTTGTTTTTCCTATTTTTTTTATTTATTTGTTTTTTTTTTTTTTTTCCCCCCCCATATCCCTTCTTATTTTTCCCACCTACGCCCCTTTATTTTTTTATTGAAAGATATTTTATTTGTTTTGATTATTTTTTTTTCTCTTTTTGCCCCACCCCTTATTTTTTTTTCCCCTTTTTTTTGTAAATGTGTTTTTTTTTTTTTCTTTTTTTACCTTTTTTTTTTTAAAAGTTTAGTTAATATTCAGGTGATTTATGGTGTTTATTTAATAAATACTATATATTATTTTCTATTTTAGTAACTATTTTTATTATTTATTTGATATTTTAATTTCATTCTATTGAATATATATTTTTTATATTTTATAATATTTTTTATTTTTCATTTATATTTGTTATCGTTATTCCATTGATGTTTATCAATTTTGTTTATTTTCATATGTCATATCATAAAAAAAAATATTTTTTTAGTTTATCATTTTTTATATTTTTATGTTTAATCCTATTTTTTTGTATATATAATTTTAATTTATTTTTTTTATTTTTCTATATTTATACATACTATTATTGTTATAATATCTATCTATTATTATTTTATAGCCAACCTTATTTATTAGTTAATATAATTCCACATATTTTAACCTGATTATTAAATTTTATTTTATTAATTTTCTAGTTATTTTTTTTTTTTAGTATTTTATATTTGTTTTTATATATTTTTGTCTATTTTTATTTATCCGTTATTTTTGTTGTTTTTTATACTTATTCTTTATTTCTTATTTGTATTATTTTGTTATTATTTTATTTTATATTATTTTACTTGTTTATGTATTTGTTTGCTTTTATATTTATTTCTGATTATTTTTTTTTTAAAATCCGTTATTCAATTATTTGAATTTGACTAAACCATCTTTATAATCGTATTTTTAATTTTTTTTTATTTATTTTTATAGTATATATAGAATATATTTTATGTCCTCTGGTATGGAAAGGTCAAAGGGCTTCCCAAATTCCACCAGTGTTGGGATGCATTCCGCATTCCGCATTCCTAAACCAGGGTCAAAATTAGAGGCCGACATGGCCCGATAAACGGCGTTTAAAATTTGGCAAATCAAAGTGGGAAAATAGATAAAGGAATTGTATTCCATACTTTACCAGTTGAGATTATTGAGCATTGCAGTTAAGATTTGGGGTGAGAGAGTTGGGCAGAGATTGGATGATGCAGAAGGTATGCAATTGGAGAGTTGAGAAGAGCGGTGTTTGTTGTAACGGCGATAGTGTAAAGAGAGTGATGAAATAATTCGAAAGGAAAAAAAGACTGGAGACAATTTGTGTGATCAGGGAAGTTGATTAGACAAAAAACCCTAGACTCTACCTCTTTAAGGAGAGCTATGTGAATGGGGACCATCCTAGATAAGATGTGTGAGCATATTCTATGCAGAAGCGAACGAGGAGCGAGAGAGAGAGAGAGAGAGAGAGAAGAGAGAGAGAGAGAGAGAGAGAGAGAGAGAGAGAGAGAGAGAGAGAGAGAGAGAGAGACTGGGGTGGCTGAGAAGAATGAATGAAGACTACCTTTCTTAGGAGAATATTTCAAATTTATTTATTTTTGAACTAATAAATATTAGCTCTTGAACTATAATTCTTGAATTTGAGTACTTGGACTATATTTCTTGAATTTGAGCTCTTGAAATCTAATTCTTGAATTTGAACTCTTGAACTAATTCTTGAACTATAGCTCCTAAATTTAAGTTTTAAACTCTTGAATTTGAATTACTGAACTCTAACTCCTATATTTAAACTCTTGAACTCTAAATCTTGAATTTAGACTCTTGAACTTTAGTCCTTGAATTGAAATTTCTGAATTGTAACCTTTGAATTTGAACTCTTGGACTCTAACTCTTGAACTGTAACAACCCTTTTACTATATCTCTTGAATTTTAAATCTCGAATTTAAATTCTTCAACTAATTTGCATCCTGGTTGTGTGG
>JABUQX010049310.1:5000-20000 GCA_015478945.1 Trachelipus rathkii | reverse complement strand
TTATATAATTTATATCTATTATTATAATTTTAATTTTATCTTTATCTTTTAAATTGTTTAAATTTAATACTATATAATATATATATATTACTATTTATTAATTTTATATATTATATATATAGCTATATATATATATTATATTTTATATTATCAATAAATATTAAATATTCGTTTGGCATAATTAGTCAAGCTTTATATATAATTTAATTATATACATATATTATATATAATATATATATATTATATTATATATTATATAATATATATATTATATATATTATATACTATATATATTATATATATATATATATATAATATATATATATATATATTAAATTATAATATATATTATTATTATCGAGAATGAAATAGTTTAAGAAGATCTGATGGTACAATAAGGTGCGTAGTATTATCGCGAGAAGCTCGATGAATCTGTTCAGTTAATGAAAATGAGCAGGTTATATAGTAAATGCAATGGTTTATAACATAATGATATATATATTTACATATAATAATAATAATAACCTTATTCACCTTTATACAGGATGACCCTACTTTAATATTTAAGCTTTAATAATGATTCTTCATAATTAGATTAACATGACAAAGATATTTAAATTTTTCCTCAGAGCTCTTCTTGTTAAACCTAAGGCTTTTCATTTTAACTACTTTTTTTCAATCCTTTAAATTACTTTTAACATACAACATGTTTCATACACATGATTATTTCTCCTACAGATGTGATTTCGTCCTGCATAACCGTAAGATAAACGCTTTTACTTCTTACGGTGCCGCATCATTAATAAATCAGAATAAATCACGTTCTATTTTTATTATGGGCAGAATTAATGGAAGCGTTACTAATGTAAATAATATTACATAATTCTGAAAGTGCTATTATCAAACATGAGTTTTATGAATTATGTATTATTTTCATGTTCAGTAATGGATAAAACAAAGATTTCACATTCTCCTCACCATAGCATTAAACAATCCAAAATTTGTTTACCAATGTTCTCAAAATACCTCGTATATCTTTCTCTCTCTCCATTCTAGAGTTACTGTGTAAAGCCCTTAATTTGTTAACTAATCAATTTTTTTTGGTATCTAATGTAGAAGACAAACTATTTACCAACTGCTAAACAGCGGTGTGATACCTTTATTTGTACTGGTAATACCTAAAAAGTTTTAATAGTTCCTTATCAAGTTAAGCGAATCAAGGATTTTAAATTGCGAATATTATCTATTCAGATGTTTGTCTTATTAACATGAGCTAAGTTTAATAAGGAAATAAGATTTAGCTTAAAATATTATAATTTTGTAAATTTTATAATGACATTGCAACTATTCTTTAATTTGCATCTTTATTATGGAAAGTTTATTTGGTTTTATACTTACTGAATGTATTAACAAATGCAAAGCAAAATGTATTAAGAAAAGGAATTTGTTCATTTTGACTAATTGAATTGAAGAAAGATTTTAGTGACACCTAACACAGAAATCACTTTCATCATGGCGAATTTCAAAAGACTGAATGATTTGCTGAAAACCCTCTAAACATCTGAGCATAATTTTAAGATTAGTACACTCTTAAAGCTGAACTGTATTTGTTCACTTCTTTTACTATATATTATTATTATTATTTTCTCGTATGCTAGAACTCACCCATAGAGTTGAAATTTCCAACCTATCGTGATCGCTTCTTTGTGGATCATGTACACACACGCTAACAAACTTATTTTCTTATTCCGTTTTTCTTTTCTATCATCATTAGTTAAAACGAAATGGCTTGCTCCCTACAATGAATAGGGCTTTATTTCAAAATATATTACTACTTAATATATATATATAATATATATATAATACTAGTATTATATAGTATATATATATATATATCGTGAGTATACCTAAAATATATCTACTAAATATATATACTACTATACTATATATAATATATAATATATATATATATATATACTATATATAATATCTATATATATATATATATATATATATATATATATATATATATATATTACATTATAGGCCACAATCTTAAATTTTTACGGACACCAGTTAAAAGGTTAACTGACTATTGTATATAACCTTTAATATTCTCATTTAAGAAAAGTACAAGACTTAAACGCCAGCGATAAGGTTGCGTTTCAGTGTGGTACGAAAAAAAGAAAAAATTACTATTAATTTTTGTCACCAGTGTTGCCGGAAGCGCGTGGTAGCCGGAGCGTGATCTGCAATGCATTCACGGCTTCATATATACCACTCATAATGGTGTTCGCTCATTTTACAAAAAAAAATAGTGTCATGGCGCTGCTACAAATTTATGCTTCTCAAACTTTAGCATCAAAATTTGTTAAACGTGAAATACAAATCCTACTAGTTTCTAGTATTTCATTTATTCGGTGTGAAGCCCAAACTATATATCAATTTCGTTTTTACTTTTTTGGCTAATAATAATATTAAATTAAACTTAAAAATTCACCATTTGCAAAGAACAGTTGTGTCTTTTTAATTTTAATAAATTTTTCACCTTTTAATTTTCTATTCATTTGAAAAATCTCGCCCCGATTTTTAAATTATAGTTGCGTAGAAAATTTTATACTCATCCATATTATATATATATAATATATATTATAGTATATATATATATACACGTTATAAATAGTACTACTCATGCGTGAAATAACTAATATAATATTATATATAATATCCTTATTATATATATACTAACGTACTATATATCATATATATATAATAATAATGTTATAAATATACCATATATAATATATATATATATTTAGTATATATATATAATCTATAGTGGTAAAGGGAAGACAATCGATGGTGAAACAGCACCACAAAATGTAGCAAAGATAGCCACAAAAACGCCAAATTAGATTGGGCTCTTTTTGATCGATTGAGATCAAGCATATAGCCAGAGAAAATATTTCCTTCCGCTGTCCGATTTTTTGATCAGATATCCCAAATTTTGAGCCTTTGAATCCAAACTTTGGTTCGAACCCGTTTTTCCCGCATTTTCGAGCATTTCATCGCAAGTTCCAGCGCATTTCGGAAATTCAAGCAATTTTAAAGCTTAAGGCATTAAATTAATGGTTTCCAAGGTCGGCGAGACTATTTCCGGCGGTTTCAGAGCCGGAAATCCAAGTAATGTCAGCAGTTGAATTGTATTATCTTTAAGGTCGTTAGATTTTAACGCTTGATAGGTCAAATTAGGGGTTTCTAATGCCGTCGAACCCGATTCCAAAGTCCATGAAGCTATTTGAAAACCCAATCGACCAAGTCATGTCAGCAGGGGCTTGGCTAAAAGATGATGACGAGAGCAACGGCACGTCTCCAAGGCCGCGTTTGAGAACTGGTAGACCTCTTGCAGCAATTTTTCATGTGAGCTCATAAGATTGATCGGCAGATCATTTCTCGGGATACCATTCTATTTCTCACGGTCAGCCGGAATTAACCAATCAGTATTCCTTTGGTGCCATATATTTTTTGCCGTTGTTGGTGTTTGTTCACCTCTCTCTCTCTCTCATCAGCTTTATATAATATATATTATATCTTATATATTTATATATATACTAATCTTGTAATATATTAGTTATATATTATATATGATACTAATATATATATATAACTACTAATACATATAATAATAATATACTATATATATATATATATATATATATAGTAATCTTATACTACAGATATATATTTATAAATATGTACGTATATTTATATATATATATTACTATATATAGTATATACTATATATATTAATATATAGTCGGTATTAATAATTAAATAATATACCTATATATCATAATATTATATAATATACTTATATATAGTATATATATTATAATATATATAATCATATACTACATATAGGCCTATTCTTATTATATATTATCTATATCAATATATATATATAGTATACTATATATATCATATTATATATTACTATATATATTACATAGTGAGTGAGTGGTGAGTGAGTAATTACTACTATTACTCATATACTATATATAGATATGTATACGTATATATATATATACTCTAATCATATATATATATATATAGAATATATATAATATAGTATATATAACTGAGCTATATCTTCATAGATGAGTATATATATATAGTTATTCAATACTATATATATATATACAAAAGTTAGAGTATATACTATATAATATATATATATATATATATATCCATATACTAAAATAGATATATTGAGTCAGTGGTACAGTACCCACCACGCGCTCACAAAGCGGCCACCACTGAATGAAAAAAATTCAACCCTAGACACACACAATACATGTTCACTATATACGTCAAAATAAGATTTGAATAAAGAAATGAATATTTAGTCAATTAAAATAAACAAAAACATTATCAACATCTAGTTGCATAATAAAGTCCTGCTAAGCATACGTAAGCCAAATATCATAATATTATGCAAGAACATTCACTTCTGTACTAGAAACAGGAACAATAGAGGTACTACTAAGCTGGAAGAAATCGGATATATTATGGGATCAATCTTTTGGAAGCGTGTTATGCGATTCGAACAAGAGGAAAATTGACGGCGGTGGACTGCGTAGTCCAGCTCAACTGGAAACAATCCAATGAACGATAGGGCGAACAGATTGCGGACCGGTGAGTATGAACTTTCGCACAAATTTGCCAAACTAGTGAAGGCGGGTGTCCGTAATCATACTATATTATACTATATATATATATTATTATATCTCATATATATTATATATTACTATATATATATATACTACTATCTAATTAATATATATAATATATATACTATAACCTTTAGTATATATATATATTATATATATAATTATATATATAAAATAGATAGATAAGATATATCTATCTATATTATTTCATATATACTTATAATATATATTAATTTTTATATACACATAGGTCAAAAATGTATATATTGAACGCTCTACATATACACTATATATTATATATATATATTTATATAGCTATACATATATATATAATATATAATATATATATATATATATACATATATATATATGGATCATATATTATATAAATATACTCTTATTATACTATATAATATACTTATATATATATATATATATATATTACTCTAATATATTACATTTACATATATATATAGTAATACGCAATATCCTTACGCCTATATACATATATCATTATAAAATTATATATATATATATATATATATATATATACTTATATCATATATATATATCTTATATATATATATATATATAAATATATATATTTCCGCATGTGAGAGATGGGATATCTTATTTTTCACATCCGTGAATGCGGATGCTGATGTGACATATATCACTACAATACAATAAAGCTGTTGTGAATGACCGATGGTCAGATTTTTTTAGGGTATCCGCCGAATGCGCGCATTGCGGATGTCAGTCACACAAATTATATATAGTAGGCTTAGTATTGTACTCATAGTTATATATACTACCTATATATATATATATACATAATATATACATATATATTAGTAATAGTGAGTATATATATTATATAGTATATAATATATATGTCCCAATATAATTATATATTTATTTGACTTATAAGACTAATAATATAATATATAGTAATAGTAATAATTAACTTACTGATACTAGTGTCATTTTTCGACGAAAAAGTCTATTATTAAAAATATAATTTATTTGAATTACTTTATAAAAATTTTAAAACAAAATCAGATTTTCATACAAATAAATAACGAAGATAACAATAAAAAAAAATACAAGAAACTATTTTATTGAAGTATTTGGAAACTGCAGATATAGTATACTGACGAATATAGTATTTATCTATATTATATATATATATATATATATATAATAATATAATATATATTATTGAATATATAATATTTATAATATTATATAATATAATCTACTATATATATAATATATATATAGATATATATATATACTATATATAATTATACTACTCATAATATATAGTATATCTATATAATATTACATATACTTTATATATATATAACTACTATATATATACTTATATATATATACTAATATAGATAATATACTATATATATATAATACTTATACATAGTATATATATATATATCAGGGCTGCGAAGTCGTAAAATAAATTTTTCCGACTCCGCCTCCGACTCCTTAAATTCAAATTTTGATATTAAAATTTTGGACTCTTCTCCCGACTCCACCTTAAAAAAAATTTCACACACACACACACACCACGTAAACAAAAATTTTCGACTCCACTCCGACTCCGACTCCGTCTCCAGCAGTCAAATTCAAAATTTTACCTCTGACTCAGTTAGTGCTTACAAAGTTACAAAAAAAAAACATTTTTTTGTTTCCAACTACCACTATGTTTTTCCGCTTGCTTTTGAGAATAAAAAAAATTTACCACTTTCAATGAATCTAATCTCCAAATGCCACTACTATATTAATACCGTAAAGACGAGTGTAGGGAATATCCGCATCTGTAGTATAACTTTTCTCTACCCGCGAGTGCGCGCGAGTGTCATTCGCATCCCGCTATGAAATCTTTTTGCGGAGAGCGGATAGTATTTCATTTTATGATTATGAGTTTAACTGTTCCTCAACTTTCTGTACACGCAAGATGGTTCAGGACTCGTATGGAATCAGTTGGTACATGCTTGAGGCAATGGGAGAAGTAAATGAAGCTGTCTCCCCTTATGCTTCGAACAAACAAAAAGGTGAAAGCTTGACAGGTGTTGATAATACGATTTTAGGTAATTGTATACTCTTCTTAAACCGTTTGAAGAGGTAACCTAAGACTATTATCCAGAAAATCTTATTTGGCCAGGCGAGATTTCTCTAGTGCAACGATGAAAAGCTGTGCTAAATGCTGCTATAAAAAAAAAGTAAGGACTTTCAAAGGTGACAGAAACACTAGTGCTGGAGATAGATAATAATTTTTCCAAAAATTCTGCAAAACGATTACGCATCTGCAATAGTACTTTTCTGGATCCTGATACAAACCAAATTTCTTGAACCAAGTGTTTCACAAAGGGTTAAAAATTTATTTAGTATGCCTATGTTAATGAAATGCTGTAAAAGCCAGAAATTTTCACCAGCCAATAAAAAGGAAAAGATTGCCAAAACAGACACAAATTTACTATCTGTTAGCGAAAGCCATAGCAGAATCCATAAAACGTTCTTTGGCTCTAGCAGCGATGAAGAGTCTTGTTCAGAGCTGTCCAAAGGACACTCTGTCATTGACCCAAGGATTATCAAAAGCGAAAAACTCTTGGAATCGGATAAGATCCATTTGGTTGATGGCGTGATAATTGTTAAAGTTTTTCACATCTTGCAGAACTCTGCAGGGAATACTTAGCATGTGTCCTTCAATAAGTGCAGCTGGCGAGCATTTTTTCAGCAATGTAGATCTCATTTACGAAGAAAAGAGAAGCAAAATCTCTCCCTTTAAAGGCTCAGAAGCTTTTAATTTTTTAAAACATAATTTGAGAATGGATTAATTTTCACAGATTATTCCCTATAATATAACATTTTTTAAAATGGCGTTGAGGCTGGGGAAAGAAGATGGTGGGGTGCATTTGGTTGGGCCCATATCTCGCAATCTGGTAACACAGTTATATATATATAATCATATTATATATATATACCTTATATAATAGAATATATAATGAGTATAATATATAAATATATAGTATATCTATCCGATTATAGTATATCTATTGGCATCTGCCGATCGTGCCATACATACTACTATATATATACTACGTATATATTATATTATTTCTCTATAGGACATATTATATAATAGGACATACAAAATATATCGATATATACGATGCGAGTGGAGTTTAAGCAAAATACAGTACTTATTAGAATAAAATAGTAATATATATAATATATTAAATATCTACTAATATTATAATTATATATATATATAAAATATATACGTATATTATACTATAATTATATATATAAATAATAAAATATATATATATACTACTCTACTATACTAGTATAATATATACTTGTATCAATATATATATATTTATATATTATATATATATATTAATAATATATATATATTATATATATTATTATAATACTTTTTTATCTTTGTATATATACCTATATAGTATATTATCTATATAGTAATATATATTATATACTATAATTCATTATATAAGATAAAACACTTAATTAGGTATAAAAATATTGAATTCTTGATATATAAAATATTAAAAATTATCGATATATCGATAGACTAATGATAGTAATTATAATAAATATATTATATATATATCATTAGATTATATATAATACTATTATATAATAGTCAACTATAGCTAATAATATATCATCATAATAGCAATATATAATAATCATTAGACTATACTTATAATTATATATATAATATCATACTATATTTTTTCGCAATATTATGTATACATTATTTGAATATATTCTATATATATATATAGTACATAATACTAATTACTACAATATATATAGTGGAGTATATTATATATAATAATAGTATATATATCATATATATATATAATATATAACTATATATAGATATATATACTATATATACATATATATATATATACACCCTAATCATAACTATATATATATTAAAGCTAATATTATATATATATATATATATTACTACATATATTAATATTATTTATACTACTATATCATATATATATATAATATTACTAATTATATATAGTATACTATATATATTATATATATATATACTACTATAACCATTTTAAGAAGTAGGGCTTTCGCTTTGTCAGTTGGTCCAACATTTTCTCCTTTACTACCTCGTACTTCGGCTTTAGAAACCTTCTTTCGCAATGCTTCGATCATAAGTCCTCTGGTTAATACTCTTCAGGTAATTAGGTTTCCCCTACGTTCCAGGTTAGAACTAGCATCTTCTCTTCATTAGCGCTTCCAAAACTCGTCACCCATGCTGAGGCTCCAGAGGATCTTGCATATCTTAGGGCGCATTGAGAGTGTGTAACACTGGTTCGTAAGAGTAATACAAGCAATATATATATGGGACCAGGTTGCTAGCTCTGTCACCTATAACCATGTCGAGGAAAATACTTCACTTGTCCTGACAGCTACGAAACTTCCAACCTTCTTTATATATATATATATATTATATATATAATATATATATCTATATAATAATTATATATAATATATATACATATATATAATAGTTATACTATATATTATATATTACTATAATATATATATTTATATGAAGCACTTGAGGCTAAGACGCTAAAATCGCGCACATCCTCAATCCGCGCGATAGCTGACCTTTATTATCTATCCGCATCCGCTGAAGGCAAAAATCCACCATCATGCTATACATCTATAGCTAAAGGACATAAGATGCAGGACGCAGCGCAACACATTGACCAAAACAAATATTTTCAGTTTCCTGGACTAACCAAATTGTATAACCAACTTATAATGAAATATTTTTATTTTTCATTATAAAACAGCCATTATAAATTAACAGTTTATACTTTTCAATAATTAATAATAATAATAATAATAATAATAATAATACAGTAATAATAATAATAAATAATATTATATATATATATATAATAATATAAATATAATGAACTAATAATAATAATAATTAATAAGTGTGAGAGTGTAAAATAAAATTTTCGACTCTGACTCCGACTCGACCCCCCCTTACACAGTAATTTTCGACTCCGACTCCGACTCTCCATCTCCGACTCCCACCACTTGCACAGGCATTTTCGACTCCGACCTCCGACTCCGACTCTATCTCTCTGAAAAATTGGCCACGACTCCATCGACTCCGACCTCCACGACTCCCGACTCCGAGCGCCGCAAGCCCTGATATTATATATACTATATAAGTATTACTACATATATATATTATTATATCATATATTATAATTAATATATATATTAGTGATGAATATGTATCTATATAAATATATATATATAGTATATCGTATAATTCATCTATATATATATATATATAATACCTATATATATAATATATAAATACATAGTTATATATATATATTACTTACATATATATATATATATAATAGATATAGGTTGGAAAAAACCATGGTGTGTGAAAAAAAAAAACACACACAGTTTTTTTAAAAAACAAATATTAAACCAATGGATCTTTGGTTTTTATGGGGTTTTATGCTATTTTTATGGTTTTTAATCGGTTTTTTAATGGTTTAAATAGATTTTAAAGGCACAAATCACTACTGGAAACTGTATACACATAATGCGTGCCCTAAACACATAATTTAAAAATTCCTTAATAACGATTATAGATTATTAAATTTCAACATTTTTTGATAACTGTAAACCGGAAGTATAAAATTTACGTATTGATTTTGAGTTTCTACATAAAACTCACAACCTGTAATCCACAAACAACAAACTTTGAATATTTTCATCTCTTATCTGAAAAAAAAATGGTTTACTTTATTATTTTACTAAAAAAAAAAAAATTATTATATTTGCACATGCACCTCAAAAATTATAATTACAATTGCCACAATGCTGATATAGACGACTATATCTACTTTATATCTTGACAAATTCTGGTAAGGCATAAACAATGAGTATCCTCTCACAAAAAAAATCCCATCGCCGCTACCGACTGCCACATTTCACAAAATCCCTTACGACGTCCACAGTTAATTGAGTCTTTATTATAAAACGTTTTGAAATGTGGCAGATCAAAGGTAGAAAATGAATCACCAAAGAGCTCGGAAACAAACCATGCGCGTCTATTACCACATTTTAAATTTACCAAAATATATAGCTATATATACCTATACTATATATAATATATAGTATATATATTATAATATCTATAAAGTTCTATATACTATAAATACTATATCTATAATTAATAATGTATATATATATATAGTATACTAATATATATATTTATCTATATATATATAACTTACTACTATATCATCGTGCTGTAACGAATGATATTTACTTATCATAATATCGAATAATACTATATATAAGTGATTGATATCTATATTATATATCAACTTTATATATAACTAATACATGTATTTCATATACATAATATATATATATAATATACATTAATATTTATTTATTTTACAATATTGAATAATGTAATATATTATATATAATAGCTTGGATAAAGGATAGTACTCATGGATATGACATATATATATTTAATATATATCATTACTATATATTATATATATATTAACTACTATATATATATATATATATATATATATATTATATATCATACTAGTATATATTACTATATATATATATAATATATTATATATATATATATATAATATATATAAATATCTTATTATTATAACGTATATATATAGCTATATATACTATACTTATATCACGATTCTCACAATAATATAAAATTCACAGAAAAATTTTTATTGCCTTTCAGCTACAGAAATATTGTAATGCGCTTGGCACAAATCATGCCCTAATGAAATCATTTTTAAAGTATATATTTTTTAGATATCTTAATACTGCACGGTTATTTATCGGTTATAAACGGTTATTTTTTAACTATGGTTTACACATCAACGGGGGCCTCATAGGTACCGCCCTCCTGGCGGGGCGCGTTAACGACATCCCAGGGACGCTATTGAGGCGGGGGGCGGTAAGGGGGGCGCTATTGAGGAGGGGGCGGTAAGGGGGGCGCTATTGAGGAGGGCGGTAAGGAGGAGATTACAAAGTTTAAAATTAATTCTATCATATACTATAACACTAACTATATATATATACTATACTATAATACTATAATAATAATACTATATATATATATATATATATAAATATGAAGAGTGTGTTACTCATATAGTATATTATATACATAATATATAGTATATAATCGGATTACAAAGCGTTCGAGTGAAAAAATACACAGAACAAAACTCTAACACTTCTATTTATAGTTTAAAAGTTGATGATTTTTTTTAGAATATTAAATTTCAAATATATACTATATATATATCATATACTATATAATATATACCAATATATATACTATATATTATATTTATTATATATATAATATTATAATACTATTAATACACTACTATTTACCTATAACTTATATATATAAAGTTATATGATATATACATCGATACTAAGACCATACTTATAATTCTGACGCACATAACCTTTACAAAAAAACAAGCATATGAATTGGGGCAGTAGATAATATATATATATTAGTATATATGTATATATATTATCCTATATATACTTATATTTCCTATCATATACAAGGGTACTATATATAATATATATATATATATATACTACTAGGTTCAATAGCATACTATACTATATATATATAATGTATATACTAATATATATACTATATTATAATATATAATATATTTATAGCTATCATTAACGCTATATATCATATACAGAGCGCCCTCACTCGTGCCTACTCTGTCTCTATAGCCGAGGGCTCAACATGTATAGTAAATATCTATTATTTACAAATTTTATAATTACGAAAATTTCTTATTTCATCCATGAAAATTAAATTCAGAGCAAATTAACAAAGATTAATGACAAATTTAAAAACGAAAAATATAATATAAACCCCTATTAAATTAACGCTTCAAACCATTAAAAATAGGGCATCTGCTGCTCAAGAGAAGACGGGGAACGTCCTATCTGGGTGTCCTGAATTCTGAATTGCAGTACAAAATTTTGTTTTTAAATAGTGTTTATATTGATATGTTTAAATACTATACATATATAAACACTATACTTTTATAACCAATTATTATACTGTGAGAGTGAAAAAAATAAATTAATTAAAAACTATAAAAATACATAACAATAATGGAAGTTAAAATTATTATAGTATTATACATTGATTCATAAAATATGTATCAGGAACTTATCGCTAACATGAACAACCACACATATTAATACCAGTAGAAAACTTTCTTAGCAGCGATTCTCAATATATAATATTATATGGTGAGTTATACTATATATCATATTATATATCATATATATATAACTATATATAATAACTATATATACTATACATATACTATATATATCAAATATATATATCAATTATACGTATATATAAAACATCTTATAAATAGCCTGTATATATATATATTATATATATATACCCTATACTTAAGTGTGTAATACTATAGATCATATATATACTATACGTATCATCATATATATAAGAGAGAGAGAAGAGAGGAGAGAGAGAGAGACGAGATGAGAGAGGAGAGAGAGAGAGAGAAGAGAAGCCGAGAGCACGAGTAGTAAAAATTACTGGAGTCGCCACTGATATAATTAATGGTAAGTATATTCTATCTATATAATATATATAATATAGATTATTATATATATATAATTAATAATACCATATATATTATATACTATATATACTATATATATATATATAACATATAATACTATAATATGATTACTTATAAGTATGATACGTGAGATTATTACTATACATAATATATATATATATATACATATATACTATATACCTGCTACCATCTATACTACTATATATATTATAACACAGATATAGTAGCCTATATAATATATATATATATATATAGTATATAATACATATATTACTTGGCTCATACATATTATATATATATATATATATATATATATATATATATATATATATATATACCATATATATATAAATATATATATATATAATATACTATATATATATATTATATACTAATATATATATATAGTATATATATATACTATATGTATATTATATATTATATATATTATATATAATATATATATTATATATATATTTATATATATATTACTCAATATACATATATAAATCTGATGACTAATATTCTCAAATCTATATAATAATACATCTAGTATTATATATATATATATATATATATATTATATATTATATATATATACTAGTTATATTATAACTATTATATATTTATTATATATATATATTAATATTTATATACAGTATATATATATAATATATATATAATATATATATAATATATATATTACTATATTATATAAGTATATATATTTATAAGAGATATTTAATTAATATATATATATATAATAAATATATACGGAATGTGGAAGTTGCCAGAAGCGTCCAGAAAAAACTATAGAACCCATCACAACTTTTAAGCCAGAGATTGCCACGACTGCATACTTTTCGAAATTTGGCTTCTTTTTCAAAATCGTGCCTTAAATTGTTAGTTGATAGGAAAACCCTTTCCCGTGTGTTGGATGTGGTTTTCGTGTAAAGCTATGAAGCCTTCTCGATTACAAGAACATCTGTCAAAAATTCACGAAGATAAGTCCAACTACTCTATTGATTCTTCAAAGGACATAAAGAGGAAGTATGAAGGGAGACTACAGTAACGTGTATATTGTTTCGAAAAAAGTTCAGTCAATAATTGATAAAGGATTTCTTGCTTCTTACAAAGTGTCTTTGTTGATTGCTAAGTGTGGCAAGCCTCATAATATTGGAGAAACACTACATTTACCAGCTGTTAAGGTAATACTTGATACTCTGATGATTTCCAATGCAAGCAATGTAATTAAGACGCTACCTTTGAGCAATAATTCAGTTTCGAGAGGATCGATGAGATGGCCTCTATTATTGAAGATCAACTTTGTAAGATAATTAGAAAAACACAGTTTGCATTACAGATCGACGAGTCAACCCTCAGTGATAATGTAGCTTTATTATTAGCATATGTTCGTTTCATAAAGTAAACTGGCGAGATGAATGAAGAAATGCTGTTCGCTAAAAGTCTTACCACTG
>JABUQX010049309.1:0-37500 GCA_015478945.1 Trachelipus rathkii | reverse complement strand
CCCTGGACCTCGATTCCGTTATTACCCTCCTTCTCCATAATTACCTCTCATCTCACTGCTATGTAACGTATATGCCCGCTACGGTTGGATGCGGCGACTAACAGTCTATTTCAAACTGCTATTTACCGTATTATTACACAAAGCTAGCTACCCTGCACTTTTAATTTCTAATGAATGTCTCGCACTTCTCCATTTTTAAATTACCTCTCTTTCCACTGCTATTTGATAGAACGTAGCATGTCACCGCTAGGGTTGGGTAAGATGAATAACAGTCTATTTCAAACTGTTATTTAACGTATTGTTACTTAAAGGACATGCACGTGGTTATTCCACTATTAACTTTCTCTGACCCTAGACCTATTATATTATAATGACTAAAAAAATTAATATATAAATAAATCAATTGTGTATCTATTCTCAGGCCTTACCTGAATTTGTTGTTTTCAACAAGAATTTATGCTCTTTGAGTAAGCTCTTGATAGCCCTAAGATAACTCAGCCTTGTGGCTTTTTGTAACCTAGGCACTTATTAAACTGTAGTTAGTGGTTTAAATCGATTGGTCGTCAGTAAGAATGTCAAGAGAATAGAGTAGGTTGATAGTATAAGCTACAAAAATATTTTTGAAATGAAATTAAGAAATTAGACAATTTACCTCCAAACCCCTTACATTTTTGATTATTAAAATTTTGATTTTTACAAGCACGACAAATTAGGACCGCTATTGAATCTGAAGTAAAACCTTATTGTAATTTTTAGAGAAATTCTGGTCACTTATATCCCATGGAGACAAAAATATAAATTCCACTAAAACTTAATAAATAGAAGATACCTTACCGGTATAAAGAAAATATATAAGCTAATAGTTTTTATATCCTAAATAAAACTAAAATAGAAGAGATATATATGTAGAAGTATATAATAGTTTTTATAATATATTTTCTCAGTAGAAGTATATAATAGTTTTTATAATATATTTTCTCACTTATTTCGTACTTGAGCCTCTTAGGCTCCTATCTTAGCCTCGATCAGCGAGCCTAAGCTTGCCTAACTTGGCTCTACTTTTTCACTTTCTTTGCTCTAAAAATACTTTATATGCTGCAACTTCTTTTGAATACGTACCTTGGTTAATATGATGAGTTGCGCGGCAACAATTTGCCAATTTTATTTTTATTTAAAAACAATGTTTAAAAATATAATTCTGCGTATCACGCCAAACGTGCTTCATGGTTTGCAAAATGCTCAAAAGTGACGCGTAAATTCTAGGCGGGGCTTAATTCACAAAGAGCTGCAGCGAGTTCTTATCTAGAGCGTGCTTGGCCGCTATAGTACCCCCCTGAAGAGCAGAGGGCCAGGTGCTTTAGTCCACGAAGTGGAGCGGCCTTCGCAACTGACGGCCTCTGCTCGATACATCTCTAGACGGAGACGGTTTCAGAGCAGGACGAAGGAAAGGACGGGGAGCTGGTGTCGGTGGCAGATATTTGGGAGCGAGAGCGAGCGATTGAAAACGAGTGAAAGGGCGTGGAATACGAGAAGGAAGTGGAACCTCAGCAGCATTACTTGTGGAAGGAAGGGAAAGAGGTGGAGGTAGATGTGGAGAAGGAGGCGGCTGAGGTATAGGAGGAGGTGGAAAATTAAGCGGATCGGGAAAGAGAGGCAGAAGCGGAGGAGGTGGAGAATCTGAAGGAAGAGAAGGAGGTAGAGAATCAGGTGCAGGATAAGAAGATCGTGTATCCAAACGAACTGGAATGGGTTTTGGAAACAAGTCCGAATCTTGGACGTCAGGAGAGTTTGCCTCGAAATAAGCGGGTTTGAGACGATCGATCGATATAACTTCGGTACGAATGGGACGCTGGACAGTGAAGAACTTCTCCTTCCGAAGTATTACCGGGAACGGCCCGTCGTACTTGGGTTGGAGAGCAGAACGGTGTGAGTCGTGCCTCACTAGCACATGGGTACAGGAGGAAAGATCTTTCGGGATGAAGGAGTGTACTTTGTGCTGGCGGGTCGGAGTAGGTCTCCAGGAGAGGGCACAGCGTCTCAAGCGGGTGAGGTACAGGGCAGGAGTAGCAGGAGGGCAAGATTGAGAAAAGAACTCGCCAGGCAGGCGAAGAGTAGTACCGTAAACGAGTTCGAAAGCTGAACACTGAAGATCTTCCTTAACAGCTGTGCGGATACCAAACATAACCAAAGGAAGAGCTTCAGTCCAGTGTTCTGGTTGTGGATGTGCCATGAGAGAGGCTTTAAGCTGACGGTGGAACCTCTCACAAATCCCATTCGAGATAGGATGGAAGCTGGTAGAATGGATCTTCTCAGAACCAAGCAAGCCCATCAAATCTTTCCAGAGGAAGGATTCGAAAACGCGACCTTGATCCATCGTGACCAAGAGAGGAATGCCAAACCGAGAAATCCAATGGGACAAGAAAGCTTTAGAGATAGATTCCGTAGTAGCAACAGAGAGAGAAATAGCTTCTGTCCAACGAGTGAACCTATCAATACAGGTGAGGATATATCGCTTGCTATGAGAAGGCGGAAGAGGTCCAACAATGTCGATGTGAACTCTCTCAAAACGTTGACCAGGGGGCAAGAAGGTGCCTAAGGGAGCTTTAGTATGTCTTTGCACCTTTGAACGTTGACAAGCCATGCAGGCGCGGACCCAATTCGCTACGTCGGCGTTAACTCTAGGCCACACCAAACGAGTTGTTACCAGTTTGCGAGAAGCCTCGACGCCAGGGTGTGAAAGCGAATGGAGATTGCAGAAGACTGCCTTTCGAAGAGAATTTGGAACGAAAGGACGAGGATGGCCTGTTGAAATGTCGCACAAGAGCCTCTTCTCTATGCCCGGAAGATTGAGCCACTGCAGCTGTAGAGAAGAATACTGCTGTAGATCGATACTGTCCTGCTCCTGGCACGTAGCCATGGCTGCGTAATCAATGTCAGGAATGGGAGAAAGAGCGTTAATTTCAACCCGGGAAAGGGTATCCGCGGTGAAATTATTCACTCCCGAGATGTGATGTATGTCCGTAGTAAAATGGGAAACAAATTCAAGATGACGAGCTTCGCGGGGGGAATGCCTTTCGTGGCGCGAAGCCATAACGAAAGTGATTGTTTTGTGGTCGGTCAGGATATGGAACTCCCGTCCTTTCAAAAAGTATCTAAAGTGGCGAACAGCAAGATACATGGCAAGCAACTCACGTCCGAAAGCACTATACCTTGTTTCAGCGGGTTGTAGCTTGCGCGAAAAGAAGTCAAGTGGGCACCGCACCAACAGCGAAATCGGAGGCATCTACCTGCACTCTCGCTGGTGCGGTATCGTGGGGATGAACTAAAAGAGTGGCGGAAGCGAGGGCTTCTTTGGAAGCCTCAAAAGCAGACTGTGCCTCGGGAGACCAGTCCAACCTTTGTGGTGCTGCCTCGCTGTTTAGGGCGGATGAGTGCTGTAAGTGGGCCTAAAAGGGCTCCCGCTTTCGGTAAAAACCGATGGTAATAGTTAATCATCCCCAGATATTGGCGAAGCTGCTTTTGGTTCTGGGAGAGAGGAAAAGCGCGGATAGCGTCGACACGGTCTACAAGAGGGAAAATACCCTCAGCAGAGACTGTATGATCCAGGAAAGCAAGAGAAGACGCATCGAATACGCACTTGGTAGGGTTGAGACGTATCCCAGCGTCGTTCAACCTACCAAAGACGGCACGTAAGTGATCTGCATGTTCTTCAGGGGAGGAGGAAGCGACGAGAAGATCATCTAAATATGCCCAAGCAAATGGAAGACCACGAAGAATAGAATCTATGAAGCGTTGAAACGATTGAGCAGCGCACCTCAGGCCGAAAGGTATTCTCGTATACTCGAAGAGGCCAAACGGGGTGATCACAGCCGTCTTGGGGACGTCTTCCGGGGCTACAGGGATCTGGTGGTATGCCAGAATTAAGTCCAGAGATGAAAAGATAGTGTTTCCGGCCAGGTGGGAGGTGAAAGATTGTTTGTGTGGGACCGGATATCGATCTGGGATCGTGGCAGAATTCAGGGCCCTAAAATCACCACAGGGTCTCCAGTCTCCCGTAGTGACCTTAGGAGCCATGTGTAGCGGAGAAGACCAACAACTCTTGGAGGGGCGCACAATACCAAGCTGTAACATGTGCTCTTAAGCTTATCAGGTGGAAGACGACGAGCCCGAGCAAAAGTCGGAGGGCCTATTGTCTCAATATGATGCTCAACAGAATGCTTAACTGGTATTTCCGCAGAGCAAGGATGTAATAAAGAAGAAAATTCTTTTTGCAGGAGGGTAAGAAAGGGAGAGACTACTGAAGAAGTTGGAGGGGCAATAGCAGAAACACCCTTGAGTGCGGAAGCAATAATAGCACCGGGAGTATAAAGAGAAGTATCACCGTCAACCAGACGTCGATTACGAAGGTCAACCATTAGATTAAAATGTGAGAGAAAATCAGCATCGAAGATGGGCTGTGTCACTTCAGCGAAGAGAAAAACCCATGTGAACTTACGGCGGAGAAAAAGATCCAACGTGCACAAACGCTCTCCATATACCGGAATGGAAGAGTCATTAGCAGCGAAAAGTTGACGGCCAGAAAGATGAATAGCTGAGTCCTGAGAATGATCCTTGAGAATCAGCGAAAGCGAAGCGTCAGAATCGATCAAGAAGGAAAGTTGAGAGGAGTGATACGAAGAACATCCTGTGCCGTAGGACTGTAGGAGGAGAAGAAGAAAAAGAGCCAGCATCTCCCGTCGCTCCTACGACGGGTTGGCTGCTGAGTTTCCCTGGTGGAGTGGACAGGGAGGATCACATTTATTCGCATCCATACCCAAAGTATGGTGATAGTAACAGTACCCATGCGGATACTGACGCTGGCGGGAGGAAGAAGCCGAAGGGGAACGAGGACCGCGAGAAGGACGAAAGTTGGAAGGAGTGCGATCACGGGAGCGAAAGGTGTTATTAGTACCGGCCGAAGTGAGGGAAAGAAGAGCAGATTTTATCTCAGCCAATCCATGAGAGATGCTAAAGAAGATTGTTCTGCGAAAACCTGAGGGTAGGAAGGTTAGGGTGGTTGGGAATAAGGAGGTTGAGCTGGAAAGGAGGCAGAAAGCGGTTGAGGAAGAAGAGGGGGAGGAAGAGTGGTAGCAGTGGGAGGTGTGGGGGAAACTGCGAAAACGTTGGGAGCAGCGCTCACCGGAGGGCGCACAACCCTGTCCGCTGTAGCAGCAAACTCAGGAAGAGTTAGTGCCGGATTCAACGACTGCAGGACGTTGTGATCCTGGGCGGGCATCTTCTGGAGGAAGAGTGTGCGAATGATTTGTACTTCTCGTGTAGACGGTGTATCACCCAACATTCTCGTCATCAACTCTGATGGTTCTTGATCGCCCAGGGCGACGCCTCTAAGCAGCGTCTCTACCCGTTCCTCTCTGGTGGGGGGCCAAGCGGTCGATAATGAGTTTCTGGAGAGTGGCGTATGGGGTGGTAGAGGTCCTAGTTTCCGCTAAACCGTCCCTGATTTTGGCAAGACAAGACTCTGGGAGAGCATTCACAACTCTCGCATATTTCTCCTTTTCGTCTGCGATGGACACTAGCACTGACTCTGCGAGGTCAAACCAAAGGTCATGCATGATCGTTAACAAAGTAGGGTTGAAGATGTATAGATCGCGAGGACATGGTGAAAGGCGGAGAAATAGGTAGAGTGAGGGAGAGAAAAGAAGGGAAGGAAGATGGGGAACGAGCGGAGGCACTAATAGCCGACCGAGGGTGGAAAAAGCAAAGAAATTACAACCCTAGGAGCTAGAACTTGAACGAATAGTACAACAATAACAATAAAAAAAAAACAAAAAAAAACTGCTTTTGCGTCTTTTTTTTATATTATTTATATCTGATAGTTATTTTTTCCCCCTTTTTTTTCGTGTGTGTACTAGGATTTCCCCAGCACACAGGGGTGCGGCTATACAGGGTCAGTGACCCAACGAGGGGGTAATAATAATAAAATAATAATAATAATAAATAATAATAATAAAAATAAAATAATAAAAATAATAATAATAATAATAATAATAATAATAATAATAATAATAATAATAATAATAATAATAATAATAATAATAATAATAATAATAATAATAATAATAATAAAATAATAATTAATAATAATACATAACAATAATAATAATATAATAATAATAATAAGTAATAATTAATAATAATGAATAAAATTAATAATAATAACCTAATAATTAATAATAATAATAATAATAATTAAAATAAAATAATTAAATTTTAAATTATAAAAAGTAATAATCAAATCAAGTTCAAAAATACTTTATTCTCACAAATTATACATAGTTATGCTACATAATAATTAATACATATAAATATATTTATTGAGAAAAGGGCTACTAGGAGGACGTCCATTGAAGCCAAAATAATAATAATATAAAATAATAATAATAATAATTATAATAATATAATAATAATAATAGATAAAATAATAATAGATAATAATAATAATAATAATAAATAATAATAAGTAATAATAATAAACAATAATAATAAATAATAATAATAATAAAATTAAATAATAATAAAATAAATAAATAAAATAATAAAATAATAATAATAATAATAATAATAATAATAATAATAATAATGTTTGAGTATGTGGACAGGACCCACCACGGCTCACCAAGAAGCGGCCACACTGGTTTGAAAAAATCAACACCATGGGCGGTCTGAACATACATGTTTCACAGCTATAAGAAATCTTGAATAAAGAAAGTAATTCATGTCAATAAAAATAAACAAAAACTAAAAACAAATAATTACATCCTTGCATTATAAAGACTCCTAGTATTACGTAACAAAATCAAATGTTGTGATGAACATTCACTTCTTGTAGAAACAAGAAAATAGAGTTACTACTAAAGTGGGAAGATTCGGATAAGATATGGGATAATCTTTTGGAAGGTGTTATGGATCGTAAAGTAGGAAAATGACGGCGGCGAGTGGAGTCCAGCTGGGAACAATCAATGAAGATATGGCGAACAGATTGCGGCGTATGACTTCGACAAAATTTGCAAATGGGAGGGGGGTTCCGTAACATATAGTGACTGTGAGTGATATTAGTGTGGCCAATACGGAGATAATAATAATAATAATAATAATAATAATAATAATAATAATAATAATAATAATAATAATAATAATAATAATAATAATAATAATAATAATAATAATAATAATAATAATAATAATAATAATAATAATAATAACAATTATGACCTCCCAACAAAATTGCAAATAATGGCAATGGTTTTATTTGATGTGACTGCGTTACTGTGCGTCCGCCCAAGGAAAGAGGTCCGAATTCTGTGAAGATGAAGACAGAGCTGGCTCGTGGTGGCTGCAGCTGGAACTTCGTGCTGTTTGGCGAAAAGAGGGAAGCACAAATACAAATATTGGGATAATACACCCGTTAAAAAAAATAATAATAAAATATAAAAAAGTGATTGAGTTCGAATGCTGGTAGAGTACTTCAGGAAGTTAAATTTTGGACTCTTTGAGGGGTGTTCGAGAATCTTCTTACATTGAATCAACTTCACTCATCTGGGACACCACTGTGGACTTCTATGGCTAGAGTCTTCTTTGAGGAGAAATAAGTACCAGAGTTCGGTTTTTTCATTTATTTCACTTATCTATATACATCAATTGCTGATCGGACCCCTATCCTATAAAAAAAAAACAACAACAACATAAGATAGATAATCCGGATTCTTACTATTCTAGATCTGATCATATTCTGCAGGAAGATTCACTAGAAGAACATGAACGCATGTAGAGTCAGATTAAATATTAATTTGTTTTAAGGCTGCGCAATCCACAGGCGTACTAGCAGAAGGATTTCACCAGGTTATACTCGCACGAAGCCAGCGTTCGCCTTGTAGTGAATTACCCACTCGGCACACATATGTTATACAGACATCACACACACACACACAACACACACACATACTATATTATATATATAAAATCTTAATCTATATATATATATAATTATATATATATATATAATATAATAATATAATATATATATAATATATATATAATATATATATAATATATATAAATATATATAATATAAATATATATATAAAATATATATATATAATATATAATATATATATTATATAATATATAATATATATATATATAATAAATATAATATAAATATATAAATACATATATATATTATATATAAATTATAGTATATTATATATATATATATTAAAATCTTAATCTTAATATTAATATAAAAATTCTGCCTACGCAATATATATATATGATATTATATATATTATATATATATATAATATACTATATATAGATATATATTATTATATAATATATATATATACTATAATATATATATATATTATATATATATATATATAAAATCATCATATCATCATCATTATCATACATCATTCATCATCATCATCAATCATCATCATCTCAATTCACATCATCATCATCGATCATCACCCACCTTCTCTCCCAAAGACTGGGCGTAAAGTGCTGACTTGCACCGAAACAGAAAAAGAGTAACAAGAATATGACACACGTCCGAAAAAAAGCCCAGTCCTTACACCTCCTTTATACCATTAGTGAGAACTTCGCAGTTAAGAAAATCCCACCACTAGAGCTTCACGGACCCTCACTTTGGCATCTCGTCAATGTGGGGTTTTATCAATTCTTCCCACACCTAACACGCCCCTAAGATTGTCCATCTGAACACATTGTACTTAGCAATCTATACTCTTATCCAGACCGATAGTCTCACTACGTATACATTAATACATGTGAACAACATTATTCCTCAGTAAGGACTAACGCACTCCTAGACTTAACCCTTTAATCCACAATCGATAATTGCACTAATCATCTTCCTGCCATTCACAACTTTCCTACTACACTATGCATCATCCGTTCCCTTGTCATCCAACATAAAAATTAAATATTTAAACTCAGACACTTGTTCCAGCTGCTCACAATCTAACATAGATTCACACCGAGGACTGTCTTCACTCACAACCATAATTTTACTCTTATCTACATTTACTTCCAAACCCCTCCTTTTACACACCCTTGCAAATCTCTTTACCAATCCTCTCAAACTGCCTCTTCAGATTCGCCACACCAAAACCAAATATCCGCATAAATAGGTAGGGTATACCCTCCACTATCTTCCATTCTCCCTCATTCTAACGCCATCCCCTGCCACCCCACTTTAACTCTTTCATAACCCCATCCATATATAAATTGAATAACCAAATAGATATAACACATCCCTGTCTCACCCCTCTATTAATATTTATTTTTCTTAATATTTAAATTTTTTTTTTTAATTTTTAAATTTTTTTTAGATTTTTTAAATTTTTTTATTTTATTTCTTTAAAACTTTTTGTTTTACTAAAAAATTTATTCTTTTCATGTTTATAAATTTGTTTTTACATTACCCTAAAGCAGTAAATCAGTAAATCAAACCACCCACCCCTCCCCTCGTACATGATCTATTGATCTATGATCAAGTCACTATTTTTTACTAAATGTTATGTGCTTTACATGACCCTAAAACAGTAAATCAGTAATCAGTAAATCAAACCAACCACCCTACCCTCCCCACCCCTACTGATCTATTGATCTATTGATCTATGTCTATAGATTCAAGTCATATTTTTCACTAAAATTGTTACGTTTTTACATACCCTAAAGCAGTAAATCAGTAAATCAAACTGCCCTCCCCACCACCCACCCACCCATCCATGATCTATTGATCTATGATTCAAGTCATTATTTGTTATAACAACACAATAAGTTCTTTGAAAAAAAATTGTATAGTAAAATTATTTAACATAACCTATCAAAACTTATCATACTTATATATCCACACACACACACACACACAACACACACACACCCCACACACACCCACACACACACACACACACACACACACACACACACGAATAAACTGCAACATTAGCCAAAGTTCCCATACTTGACAAACCATAAGAACTAACATACATGCAAAACGTAACTATTTCACACTTTTTTCAAGTCGATATATCTAGCATATCACTGTTAATTTTACAATTAACATAGCCCAATATTAACAAAGATCGATCGTGTCCTAACCTCGGTATTACTTAGTTCATTACAGATAGTTAGTAGATACATAAAATCTTTTTAAATATACTATGATTCATTAAAATTAACATTGATATTTAGAGATATTCCTTGCGACAAATTGTGAAAGTTACGTGTTCTGTATGCTATGTTATTACTTACTGTTGTAATAGTATGAAATTTGTAAATGTTAGCAGTTTATTTCATCTTAAGTTTTGTTAGTTTGTCGTTGTACATTATATTCTTAGTTAGGTGATGCTATTTAGCTTTATTAATGTGAAAACATTGTTTACGTTAGCATTAAATTCTGGTGATGTCTTTATGTGGGGTGTGCCAATCGCTCGTTTGTGTAGTGGGTTGTGTGTGTAGTGTTTGTGTTGTGATGGTGTGTGTGATTTGTTGTCTGGTGTGTGTTTAGTGCGTCTTTGTCATTTAGTATTGTTCTTACCAAAAGTTTAGTACGCAACGAAAAATCTTTGAAATATTAACTATGTTAACGTGAAATAACATGATATGTAAAATATGCCTGAAAAAGTTGCATAGGTACGTTTTTTATCTATGTCAGTTACTTCTGTGACTAAGGTGTGAACTTTGCTAATTTAGCAGTTATTCGTGCTTAAGGTGTGTTACGTTAGTCGTTTAACATTATATTCTTAGTTCAGATGATGCTCAGTAAGCTTTATTTTTATTAATGTGAAAACTTGTTACGTTGCATATATTCGTTTGACAGTGTATAAAGAACTTGATTTATATGCATGATTATTCAAAAAGTGTCAAAAGGCACCGATTTGTATGTTATTTAGTACTTACTTGTTGTAAGTGATGGAACTTTGTTCAATGTGGCAGCTTATTCGCTGCTAAGTTGTAGCTTTGTCGTTGTACATTATATCTTAGTTCAGGTGATTCTATTTAAACTTTATTAATGTGAAAAACTTTGTGACGTAGCATAGATTCATTTTTTCAGTGGAAATAAAGAACCTGATTTAACTTTATGTTATTTTTTTATCCAAACAATTTATACCGTCTCTCTCTCCTCTCTGACTACACATTCTATGCATCCAACTAGAATAACAAAATAGGGATCATCTAGGATGTGAGGAAGGGTGGAGGATGCAGAGGAAGTGTCTCATGACTTTTTAGCGTGGATTTACCAGTATCATTTCATGACTTCTGAAAGATAGCAAAATTTATCTTTTTGACGTTATAAACATGAAAAAGCATTATATTTTTATGAATTGCAAAGTGTTTTAGGCAAAATAGTAAAAAAATAAATAACAAAAATAGTAAAAAGTTGAAAAAAATTAAAATTAAATTGACAAAAAAAATTAAACAGAAAAGAATAAATGTTAAATGAAACTTGTAAGTTTATAATAGCATATAAAATTTATTAGTTTAGCGTTAATAAAAAAGAAAAACGAGATTTTGAAATAGAAAACGATTTTTAATGAAGTTTATGTTGTGTGTGTTGTGGTGTTGTGAGTGTGTGTGGTGTGTGGTGTGTGTGTGGGTGTGTGTGCTGTGTGTGTGTGTGGTGTGCCTACTGAATGAGTTTGCTTTAACTCTATTTATGCAAGCGTCTTACTTACCACCCTTTCATTAACTATTGCCACTGAATAGATGCTACTTCTATCTTCTAAACTATGGAACAACTAAAGTTTGGTGACCCAAATGGTTATAGCTCTATACCGAACTAGTTTCTCAACAGTCGCAGCTTGTCTTATTTAGCTTATTAGTATGTTGATCATAGGGCTGCTTACCGTCAGACCTCGAAACGCAATATGTCGCTACGTCCGATCTTGTTAGGCGCTGGTGCTCTCCAGAAGTCTGAAGCCTGTCGAATATTAGCCGACGGGCAAGATCGGGCCAACTTAAAACGAAACACTACCTGATCGACGACAGACTATAATGACCGTTAGGTTCCGTTCGTTGCGTCCACAGACCTCAAATATGCCTTTTTACTTTTTTATTAATATCTCTTTAATATTATTATATCGAGCTATGATTTATTATAATAATCTATTTATTAATTTGAGATAAACCTAGAGTTGAAGCAACCTATTCAATATTATTATTTTATCAATATACAGATGTATTATCTACAAATTGTATTGCTCCCACTGCAGTATCTCTAGCCCACAAGCTCTGAAGTCCTCTTAATCCTCCCATCCCTCCTCAAAACCCCTTTAGAGTCCTTTCAGCGCTTTCGTACCACACACTGCAACCTGCCTGGCTCTGGACGCCCCTTTGGCACCGATCTCTCGTTCTCAGCTATTACCGAACGTCCGATACCGTCAGTTTCTTGAATTATACTAATTTTTTTAGTTTTTATTTAACAATAAGGACATGAAATACAATATGATACCAACAATGAATTCAGTGGTAACGGATATACATGATTAAAAAATAGATATATATATATTAGGATCACAGATACGTTTTAACCGGTTATCCGATAATCTTGCATATTTATAAAATTATATTTTTTTTTTTTTTTTAACTTAAAGGGAATACCCAAGCGGGTTTATAAGACCGCCCAAAGATGGCATAGTATAGTCCATATAGGTATAAAGGTCTCTCGCGATTTCACGGTTATATGGGATAACGTACAGTAAGGTGGACTAATTTCCCCCCCTCCGGGTAGTGAGTCACGCGAACTCACCCTCTACTTTTAGTATTATTTGAGGGTGTCTAGCTTATAGGATATCCTCCTCAACCGTAGTCCATACTATACCCTCTAATCAGTGTGAGGATATGAATATAACCGTATGCCGACCCCCCCATTCGTGAGCTTCCCCGTGCGGCACGAGATTCGCTCCAGCCTGTACAGGTCTTATCTTTGACTTTCTCTCTGCGTCATTGTTCTTATTGTTTTTTATATTATTTTTATCCGTTTAACATATTTGTAATAAAACTTATTACCTACATTGCTGGTTAATGTCCAAGAATATATTATCGTTATTATGTCTAATACAATGTGCAGTAGGGGTAGAGGAAGGAACCGCGCGTAGACGAAGTGTGGGACCCAGGCCCCCCCTGAAACAGTATAATCTCTTTCGAGGATATTTAATTGTGGATTGTGACCAAAAATAATAAGCTATGATTTTTTTGTTTTTTTTGTTTTTTTTTACATTTTTATTAAGCTTATACGCGATGTTCCAATATGTAATTGATTTTTCTGTAAGTTTCGTACTTTCGAAGATATTCCCATTTTTAAAACAATATATATTAACTATACATATGACTTTCTACAAAATACTAATTTAATATCTCAAGCGTTCGTGACACACCCTTGCGCTTTTGTGATCCATGCACGTGCCCCAGTTCTATCTACGCCGATTACAATAGCCCGTGGTTAGGTAATCCATGAAGAGTTAAGTCGAGAGCGCCGACATATTGACACATCGAAGGAAGAAGAACAAAATTGATGAACATCAATGGGGGCAAAACATTAACTAAAGAACCACAACACAGACAAACACTAAAGACAGGACAGCCAGGGAAAAAGAACAGCACACACCAGCAGAGGCCCAACTCATTATAAATAACATAACAAAAACAAGAAAAACAAAACAACACCAAAAATGAAAAAAGAAGGATGAAAACCAAAAAAACAATAACCAAACAAAATATTACCACACACATTCTAAAACAATAAAAAATTTCAAATAAAAAATATTTATGCCATTGTGGAAACAAGAAAAGGTGAATAGATAGATCACCCACAGTATTTTAGCGTATCATCTGGACCTAAAAAACTTAGAATAACCTTGCATTTAAGTCACTAATGGTACTATAAATCACTTATATATATTAATTAATATGAGGAAAAACAATAGTAACCCCAGCCTTCATGTGAAATCCACTGTTAGAGGTACACCACTCTTCACATATTTCTCCGATGAGTTACTTTTGCCTTTAGTTGTACACACTGTTTTTAATTCCACAACTACTCTTTAATCCAACCAATTCCTGAACACTTGACCTATGTTTCACACTAGTCCTTCTCTCTCTCTTTAATATTATATATAAATTAACACCTCAGAATTTACGCTTTCCTAGTAAATTAGGTAAAATCTTGGACCGAACAAGAACCTGAAATATGAGATAAGAGTATATATCTCTTAATTTCAATTTACTTTCTCGAATATTCACTAAGATTCAAGCTTTGCCATCGCAGTCCGTCAATGCTTTTTCATTTTTCTGGCATTACTTTGATTAGTATTCGGGCTGTAATGGGGCCTTTGCGACTAAATTTACTACTAGCTATTAAATAACTATAAATTGGAATATGGAACTGCTATTGACTCTGGATGGACAGTCTATTCGGCTTTATCTACCATATAAACTGGGAGCCTGTATCCTGATGTGAACGGGGATGAAGATACATGAGCAAGGTTCATTCCTTCTTTCGACTAAATCTTTCTCTCCTCATAATCCATGGTGCGATCGTGGCGCTTGTTCTCTGACCATTCAGGATAGAGACAGCGCGTATCGGGAGTGGATTTAAAAATTCTTTTCAGTTCTCCTATTCACTCTCTAGCTAATGTTTTCCATCTTTACAGCATAGGAAAATCGATGTAGCAGGTGAGTAATAACTCTTCGATCAGAAGACAAAAGCGGTACTGTTACAATCAAACGAAAGTGTCGTGACTATGTACCTCCTTAGGAATCTCTTAGACCTTATAGTATTTATTAACTAAGCAATCTTTTTTATAGGCCTCTTTGCCAAAAACTAATCTCTAACTTAAATTTACTGATAAATCATCTTTTATTGCCAACCTCATTAATTCATCTGATGGGCCTCTTTTGTCACTAAAGGCCAATCTACTTCGGTACTCCTATATATTTCCTCTAAGAAACTCAACCTTAGGATAACGATTATGCATTTCTACCCCCTGATCTCCTTCATCCTCTCAGGTGTCCTTAATGTCTTTACCTGGATTAACATTTGATCAGTAGGTTAACCAGCGGACATCCTAGAGAGATCTTTATTATGAACGTTATATGAGAAAATAGCAAGTGATGAGTCATACAGTTGATTGGTGTCTTAATTTACACTCCCAGACATTTTCCCCGACCATTGTGCAACACACGACAGAAGCTTACGTCACGTCTGAACTCCCTCGCGCGACACAGAGAATATTCAACTAATACATTCCTCGAGTATGCGCGTGTCTCTCGGTACAGAGGTATAGTAACTGTGCTATAGGAACAAATTACTTTTCCGAATAGTCCAGAGTTGGAAGCATAACCCCACAGTGTTCCCAAAACCAAAAAAAAAATTTAAATTCCACGAGAAAAATTAAGGAAAAGTTCCTCCTGCTGTCCTACATTTCATAAACAATATTCTTCCCTTCCTAAAGACATAACAAAATATAGGTTGTCACCACACTGTCGAGTATCTTACGTCCACAAATTCTTGAGAAACGCAATTACACGTTGAACTCTTCAGAGCTTCTTACTACTTCGAAGAGCCATCTGTAATCACTGCAATTACATCTACTTATCTGAGTACAAACAGTTATCGCTTACGTCTGTTTCCATAAGTTGTCCACACACATAGAAAATGACTATCACCGCGTTCTCCTATATTTTAAAGGGTCCCCCGAATTTCAATGAGTATATGAGTCCACTGCTTACAGAATGGGAAGCTACAGTGTCCGACGATGACTTTGCGACAAATGGCAGAGGGGCAGCAGTGTTCCGCCTGACACTCTGTAATCGAACTGGTAGTGCGCAGCTTGACATATTGTAGCGTTGGCGCCCAAGACGAGGGGCAAGGAATTTCACCGGAGGTAAGCGCGTGCGGTCGGTTTGAGTAGACGAACGACCGTGGGTCACTCTGCACTACTCCAAGCTCCCCTACCTTTGGGCGTTTACTCAGTCTTTTCTCTTTTTGCCCATTCCCCTGCTGTACATCATGCTTCTTCGATTCCCTTTCAGTGCATACAGACTTCGGACCTCCAAGGACAGACCGAGAAGCCTGATCGTGGAGAGCAGTTGATGGGAGCGACTAGTTAACTATCATCGTTGGTGACAGAGTCTAAGTGGCGACCTGTGTGTTCCTCAGAAGTAGTGTGCCCGTACTTAGGTACCTGCGCGTAACATTGTCTCTCTCCGTTATTATTAGAATGAGACTCTCTCTCTGCCACACTGCTCTACTATCGAGACCTCCATTCCACCTTTCACGACTGACTCCTACCAACGCCCTTACAGCGTCTGTGCCAAACATTCATCCATACAATTGACTGCGTCTTCTTCTCCCGAGGTTTGATTGTTGTCAGACAGCCCTATAGACATTCTAGTCGGTTAAGTGGCCTTATGCCGATGTACACTCAATATCTGCGCTTGTGATCTGTGATATAGAGATGGTGACACAAGCCTTATTGAGTGCCGCGTACGTCTCAGACACATTAGTTAAGAAACCATTCTAAATGTCTTAGCTAAAAACTCAGACTGTCTACAAGCAAGGAGAACATACAACCTCTCTCCAAAAACACCTATCTTACTTATTACCCATGAACCCTGTCAGATATCATTACAGTGGAAGCAGCCTCTTCTCTCTTGATCTACTCTTCTCTGTTGACAATACTAAATGCATCAGCTGGCCGTTGTGAGAGCGAGAACACAATAAAGAGCTGAGTTCTTGGAAAGCCTCCATCCATTCACAGGACAGTGCATAAGAGTGTGGCGGCATCCACAAGAAACTAGAGAGCACGATTCTGTTGGATAGAGCCCTATCCGTGCGGGAGATAAACACTATTGTCCGCTCTCGTGCCATCTACAGATATATCTGTGCCAGACAATTTAATACGTATGGTTATCTATATGCCCTCGCGCTCCTTGCTGATATGGAGAGTAACTGTTCTCATATCTTTGTCGGAGTCTTCTATGGATTTTCATATCTGCCGCTTATTCATCATCAGTCGACAGATCAACCAGACCAAAGAAATGGCTGTTAGTAAGATGTACCGCGGGTAACTTATCCTCGACGATTCCAACTTGTGAGTCCTCTTCCTAATTAGACGATTGCGCGCCTATCTAGTGCAGTTTGCTACACATTTAATCTCTTTCTATCTATCACGTCGACTCCCCACAGCGGACCGATCCAGGGATGACTCGCTACCAGTGGAGTGCGAACTCTATCTCACCGTGCGTTCCAGTACCGATCCATCTCTTTACGAGCGCCCTCGTAGCACAATCGAAGCAGGTGCTTGTGTGATTGTAGTTGCTGACCCCATCGACCATAGTTTTTTTACTAGCTATCAGCGCGAAGTGCTCCTATCTCGATCGGCGGTAAACTCAGAGCCGGGTCTATAGAGGACATCCGAGACAGACTTTAGCTTCCCGTTCTTTCCATCCCAACCCCCTCGTCTTGAGTTTTTACGAGATGACAATAGTCAAGCAGGGGCCTGACAAGCGTTATCCAGGAGTTTATGATTGCCCCTACTGTATCCAATCGCTTCTCGTGTATGCCCAGACGTGCTCTAGACTAGTATTCACATCTGTCAACTTCACTGTTTACAGAGAGACTGCGTGCGGTCCATGATTCCCACTCATATCCGTTTTGACGTATTACAGCTGTTGCGAATCTAGTCAGAACTCACTGTACTTAACATTCTTAAGAAGACAGCACTGACATGAGGTTCTTGTGGTTGTACACAATGCACCGCCCATACGCAGCTTTAACATAGCGGCTTCTGCTTCACTTCTCCTCAATATTCTAATATGTAATTTGTTCATTCCCAAGAAAAAATGTGGCAACTATCAGAACCATAACACACGTTCACCTACATTACACACCTAGCTCTACCAACGGATCTCACAGAGTGAGACTTCGATGTCAAAATCAAATCCTTATGTGCCCCGTCGCCTGGGGAAAACCTTAAGAACAATTGTCATAAATCCGAGAGCAAATAGTAAACACTATTAGACCACTACCCCTGTGGGAAGCCTTCATTCCAGAGTAAAGTGGTCAACGATCTGACATTAATAGAAGAGCACCGATCTGGAGGATCTATTTGACAATCAAGCATTATAATGAAATCTATAGGTCTAGTGTCCCCAAACCGATAGTCGAAGTTGCATAAAAGAAAACTCACAGTTCTACCATCATGTGTCATAAGCTTTTTAAAAATAGTAAAAAATAAAATAAACACCAAATAACCATCCAAACCAGTAGTAAAGGTACTTCACCTAAATGTTTTACACATTGATTCCTATATATTTTATACAAGGATCACAGCGTCTGAGCGATTTTTGCTAGGTAACCTAAACTGTGAGTAAAATTAGAAAATACCTTAGTCGACTTTCCAGATAAACAGTATAGAGAAAGGATGAGCCTGAGCATAACCGTATGATATTCAGTTAATTAGTAAGCTAGGTATGACAGGTCAGCCGAAATGATCATGATTATGTCTAATCTCGCCAAACTTCGGATCTTTTCCCAGATTCGGGATAGGATTACAAAAGTTGTAGTACAAATAGATGAAAAAGACGATTCGATCAGATTCTGTTAAACAGATCCAGCAAAAACGCTGACCGCGAGGAGAGTATTTTTATGGTTAAGACAAAATAGTACAAATTCATGTATCTTTCAAGTGAGACATTTCATAGCTATGCCAAAGTACATTATGATATATACTCATAAGACAGTATATGAAACAAGACAGATTAAATATACACATACCTCCTATTTGACGAATTTTTGAACGGCGAGCAATAAAGTTGCGATGATTAATATTTACTATTAATTTTATAGAATAAAAATACTCAGGAATTTAATATGCGTGAAAGAAACTCGAATAAAGTTGAGCATAAGCAATAAACAATAATATAATCGAAGGCATTCGACAGAGAAAGCAGGAAAGTGAGATACTACATTGAGATCAGTATATCATTGTCAGAGCCCATAAATTAATCAAGTCGATAAGATTAATACAATATTAATAGTTAAATAATTAATATACAACTTGGCTAATGAAAAGTGAATAGTGAGTGAAGCGTACATAATACATACAAAAACAGATGCTGAGAGTCTACCGACTTATTAAAGATAAGTAAGAAAGAGTGGGGAAAGCATAAGTAATCCTAGATTAATAAAGAATGAAAATACCATCATCCAAATTCAGCAGTACCAGTATGTTATAGTGCCAGTTGAATGTGTTTTCGAAATTAACATAGTGAGCTTTCCTGATAACAATACATGCATTGTTGCCCCACTATATGAGAAAGCACGAATTATTTGCCAAATGTGTGTAGAAGCGTTGTATGCACTTACCTTAACATTTATATTTCTATACTCATCAATGTACGAACCAGAACTAAAACGATGCGCATTATTATTGTCGAAAAAAGGAGCACTATTCTGAAATAAAACTTAGTCCTAGATCTGTAAAAAATAAGTTTATAGAGGTCAATAAGTTTTATGTTATATTCAACACTCGATTTCACTTCTACAGTTAATTGAGAGTGTGTAGTATTCCAATTTTCATCAGTTGTGCTATATCCAGTGGAATATATAAACCAGAATTTCAGGGAATTGTTCCGCAATGCATGGTGTTGAATCAGAACATTTCTTAACTAGTAACTTATGCTTTAATATTTATTAACATAGAAACCCAGTTAGCGAGGCGAGGTCTCAGAATAGGGCTTTATCTCAGCGACATGAAATCGACTATAGATGATAGCCACCTATACTCTACTATGAATAACTATCTATGCCTTACGTGAGCTACAATATGTTTGGTACGCGCAATTTTCAGGCAAGACTCGCGTGTAGAGATGATCTGTCGTATATAAATAGATATCGTGAATACAAATATTTTGCTAAACATGCCACGCCCTAGCCAGATCCATAGTATTTCAGTTACCAGACTAGATACCGACAATTTTAGTAGTGATTCAATAGATTTAATTTCACTTGACTAAGTTCTTCCTAGTCCCCAACTCCTTTCAATTAGCGACTTGCCAACCCTACTTCATAGAGGTTTAGCGCTAGATTTATATCCTGACTCAGTGAAACTAAGAAGATCAACGATACATAGTCCGAATTCCTGCAAACATATGCACTTATTAGTTGAACAAAATTAGAGTAGTATGATACAAGTTCTTCAAAAAATTAGTATATATGATTATATATAATATGTAGTTACCAAGACCAATTACCATTGATGAAAATGTTATGCCGCATTAAGCTATGTTGTAATAAAATTAATTTAATTAGAAGGATAGTCTTTTGAATAATTGTCTCTATGGACTATGATTATTATAGTAGTAGAGGTGTATTTTTCAGTATATTAGAGTGAAAAATGAAAATGACTTAGAATCATAATTTCGACAAAGGAATAGGAAGGCAACAAATATTGACTGTGTCTGAGCTTTATATTTAATAGTTTATTATACAATATAGATGATGTTCAGATCTGCAATGAACACGTCTTGGAAGACTCTTTCAATAAGTGAGTAGTATTCTGGTACGCCGTACAGGCTGTACTTCGCCAGAATATCGAGCGACAAATTGAGTTACAATCCAAAGATCACATATTGATATTGGCTTAGATATTTTAGGTATATTGAATACGTTGGTAAACGAGCAACCAAATATATCACTTTTCATATAAGTTATTTAAGAGGATATATATATATAATATATAAATTGGATGCTAATATATTCATATCTACCAAGTCAGCAGTGATTTCCAAAAATGTATACATATATATAATTATATTATCTTATGGAGACGCTAATTTACCTAATGAATTAAATTGAGATAGGAAGCGGTGTCAGAATCAAAAATGTCCTACATATTGAATAAATAGTGTGATTGGAGTTGCTATGATATTAATGGATACCATATAGAGATTCGGATTAACAAAAGTCTTAGATACTGGAGAATTTCCTAAGTAAAGTCATAGTGATTTGGTAAGATTGTAGAACAATTTAGTTATTAAGAGAATGTAGATAAACCTCGGTAGTCCCCTGTTCAGCCTAACCAACCACGACAGAATCGATTTATGGCGTATTATCATATTATTACGTTTTCCACATTATCGCCGACCTCAGAAGCGCTATTATAATGATATAGTATTTAGAAAAGTGAAGGGGTCGTCGCAGCAAAGCTCTATTTGAGCTATTATCCATTCAATCCGCTAAGGGCAAGTGCCAAACCGATAGCCCAGCAACATGGGCTCGCGTACAGTTTTTAATGTTTGCTCGCGCTCTATCATACATATTCATCCACATTTTATTAAAAACAAAAGTCAAATATAATTATATAATATTAATATATATATATATATATAAATATTAATATATATAATATATATAATTAATATATAAATATATTATATATATATAAATTAATATATCTGTGAGAGACGTTGTATAATATAATGTATACTCTATAATTAAAATGATAATCTTATAAATGAATGAAATAACTCTGAATAAACTGCCTTTTCTTAAAGTAACATATACCCGGTTTAAAGATAAAATATATAGATTAACATATAAATATATATTAATTAAATAAATACACATTTATAGCCGGTTCATTATTAACAATTAAAAATTCACAATGCAAAAAAATGGTGTTATGATTATATATGTGAATAATATCTAGAATATATATATAGAATTTAAAAATAGGTTAAGTATGCCCATTTAAAATACAGAATAATTATTTACTTTGACGTATATGATATATATTTTATAAAATAGTAATTATATTAACTATTTTTTAATAATAATATTCGTGTACCAATAATATATATATATTTTCTAAGCTTAAACTTATAGAAGAGCTCAGTCAACTGAAAGATATATAAAAATTTCTCTATAATGATAGACCTCAGAGATAGAACTATACGTGTTATCCATTTCATCTGCAAGGGTATAGATCCTTTAGGGAGTGCTGAGATAGAAACAATTTGAAAGTTATAGACGTTCAGAAGAGCTGAATAATCTTTGGCAAAACTATTAGGGTTATTGGTGGTTGTTGTGTACAATCTATGCAATATCACAAGTAAGCTTTCCGTCTCAGAAAAAGTAAATCAATGATAGAACAGATATATGAATGCTACTTCGAACCGACCATTCCTAATTTTCTTATTAAAATCCCATTCTTTATAATTCTCTATAATTATCAATGTGATAATTTTTCGATAACACTAATTCAGTAAAATAATTCTATGATTAGTAACGATACACTATAAAACAGCTCACGGTGATTTATTACTGCGTCTTGAGTTAACCCTGAACATTCTTTAGTCAGGAATGGGCTATATTAGCTAAATGTAGAAGTCGCATTGTAGGTGGTGAACACTAAAATACAAAAAATACGCTGTGCAGAGAGGATAAACGCACGACTCACCTAGTCAGATGTCAACGTACTGAGAAGTACAAAGTATGGTTGTCTTCGTAAAGAAAGAATTGGTATAACCACATAGCTTTGTGAGGTTAGAGAGAGACACATACAAAACCGTCGTTGTGTGCGAAAGATTGATTGTTTGTGGTGATGAAACCAATAATGTTTAAAAATAACTGAGTGACTGGTGTAGAGGGTTGATGACGAGCCATATTTGGAGACCGGGGAGATGATTTCTCTCAAGACACACTGCGTATTGGCGTATGTACTTACCGTAGATGAGAATCGAGAGTAGATTCAGTAGAACCGAGATACATAGGCGCAGGACATTAACGCCGGAGTTTACACTTGTGACATCGTTGAGAGATGAGGCGAATCGGGCAAGAGCAAATAAGGAAGGGCAAGAGATAGAGAGATATAGGACAAGAAGATTATGAAAGGTTTCTCGCGTGAAATTATTACCCCTACACCCGTCTCGAAAAGCAGAGCGGGTCGAGCTGCGGTATGCATGCAATAAGCGGAGAAGTTTGTGAAAATACTTTAGCGAGGAAAGAACAATTCCCGTTATGGTGGCGCTGATCGTGACGGCAGATAATGTATTGTGACTCATGGACAGCGTGTCGTGATGAAGGAATTTGTAATTAGGCAACTGCGTCCGTGCAAAGTTATTAGTGGATAGTTGCAATGCCAGACTGAAAGACTCACACAAAGATCGCCTGCGCGATTCAAAGGTGTCTACTTGGCGAGTGTTTCCAGAGGAAGCGCAGATGGCGCAGCGTGTAGAGACCCTCCACGAGATTTATATTTGCAATGTGTAAGTTCTATACAGTGAGAGTGTAATGTAGAAAATAAAAATCCTGCAGACTGGGCATATATTTAATGCATGATCCTTTACACCCACATAAGTATTCTCCTGACGATGACTCAAATACAATATATATATATATTTAATGTTGTTTGACCATATTTTATAAGATACATAAGTCATGTACGGGGGTCGGAGGATAATCGTTCGAACACTAATTTTAAACCCTATTTTCACATTTTGAAGGTGTATATATATATATATAATGAGGGGTATTATTCAAGATATTAGACCAGAAACTAAGATTGCGATAGTACTAGCCTGAATTATAAGTTCCCGATAGTGGGATATAAATGTTTGTAACGTGAGAAAATCGTTTTTCTGCTGAAGATATTTTAGCTCAATGACCCTACTATAAGTATCTATTCGTTATTCTTTCCTCTAATATTTAAAAGAATAAATTAGAATTGTATATAAGTTTTCTTTATTTCGTCAAAAGTAAAATAATATGATGAGTAATGATAGTAACTTCCATAGAGTACTCCAAAAATGTGCGACCCCAATGTAACTTCTGAACTTTATTTTCTTGTTGATCAAGGAATTGTCATCTTTGACCAGTGGAGATATAGAGTCGATCGCCATGTGCTTATTTTTAAGGTGGGACGGAGCGCTTCAACGTGCTTAAAGCTTGTCGTTCCAAGTGATAACATACTGCAAAGAAGCGAGTGGCTCTATGCCTCCGTAGAGCTTCCGAAGGATAAGCTGTGGAGTTGGTAAGATCATCGATTCTTGGCCCAGCCGTCAAATGACCTCTTACGACATGATTCTAGTAATTCCTTCTAGGCGAATGAAAGGTGTATCAGACTTATGACATCGAGAAGAATCGCCAGCGTGATATAACCAAGCCACCTATAATCGTTGACGTGATAACGAACGTGGTAGAAGCCAATAGTGAGAACAGACTAACTAACTAATGATCTGAGCAGCGACTCCTTACATGCTCTTTGAGGAAAAAACCTAAATACCATTTGAGGTACACTCACTTGAGTAATTAGTAGATACTGGTCTGTCTATAGGTGTGGATCCTATCATGTAACCTAGATGTCAACGAATTCTTCAAAAAATTGTATTTGCCTAAGCTCTTCTACGTAACCTTAAAAAAACGTCTCGTCTGGCAAAACATATAGGTTCATTATAAGAAGTTCTCTGTTAAAGAATTCAAGCCCAAGATTTAGAGTGAGTGCGCAAGCTGCCCCCCCAATTCTCCTACCCTTCCTAGCTAAACCAGCACTGCAGTCATAGCCTTAGAAATAAAAAAAAGATGATCGCGGCTGAACCCCGACGGACAGTAATTTGTTAAAGTTCCCTTAATTTAGATAACAGTTTCTTAATAGACTTCCAGTAAAAATTTATAAACCACAATAATGTATATTTTAGAGGGTACTATTATAACAAAATAAACAAAGTGAAACTATAAATTGTTGGTTGAAAGACGTATATTTCATAAAGAACGGTAATCCTTCTCCTCACAACAGGTTGCACCAGATACCCACACAACTTCCCAAACCCCACCTCGTAGGGTAGGCGAGGATGTGCCTCGTGAAATCCTCCCCCATATACCACACACACCTTATATCTTCACGGTAAAAGCCCGAATTATACAACAAAGGCAGACACCGAGAACTAGCTCTCAGTGGTAGCTTAATGCTCAAGTGTATCCACATACTAATTAAGCAGAGTGATTACTTTGCCGGAACAAGCGCATACTGCGGTGATTTAAATGAAACTAATGTTCTTTATACTAATTATGATGATTCTAAAGACCGTATAATGTCAACATCTATGAAAACCCATTGCCGTAATAACCCAGCGTAAAGGAAAGAAAGGCCACCAGATATCTCTCCAGATGGGCTATGATGGAGAAAAAAAAGTGGTGAGGACTAACCGATCGCGCTTAAGTGTTCATTATAAAACAGAGTAGATCAATGTGGTGTGTAATGACTGAGCGTATCAAAAAAATCTAATCAGATTAGATATGAACACTATGTCTCGTAGTGTGTAGGAGATTATGAAAACATATGTGAGAACATCCGAACACAAAACAATTACAAAGATCTAGATTCTGAGCTTGAAAGCAACATACTCTTGTATGTTTCATAGATCTTGCGGTCTCGGCACAGAGTCCAGAATTAGAGTAGAAATGTGAAATGAAATTAGGAAAGCATTGGCGCGGTTAGCCGCACAAGATTCACACGAAAAAGGTCTTAGCATAGTGTACTCATGTACTACTGCGAGCGCGTGAATGTCTCCTGTTATTTCACTCTAGAGTGCCAATTCAAATCTGACGCGCAATCTCCTTAGAGTCCATATATCACCATAATCCTTAATAGTCTGTATTTTTGGGCAAAACTCCCTCTTTACCCATCCTTAAACTTCCAAAATACAGCGATTCAGATCTCGTCCGCCTCTCCCAAAACCCAAAATTCTCTCATTCGAAATACCCTAACAATACTCGATGCTATCATGCTTCTTCTATCTCTCTCTCTAAACACCTTAAATATTCTACTAGCGCACTTACAAGACGTAATGAAGAATCAATCAGATGCCAATGAAGCGTTAGCAGATCATAATTCACGTACCCATTGGTGCTCGTAGCACACATTTAACATAAACATTATGCGTATTTAATCACATCATAACATATTAACCTTATATTTCGTATTCCAGTCCGAAATTGCAAGTTAATACCACGCAACACGATCTGTACACGACCCACATTTTCCATACTAAAATACGGCTAGCACAGCAGAATCGCTTTCTATCCTCTATTAAAATCTCTCCGTACAAATATGCTTAGGGACTGTTACTAAAACTTGCTATAAAAGTCACATGGAGAACAGAAACTAATGCATTCTCTTCTACCATTATAGTACCCTTAAAAAACTAGTCATTTTTTTAGTTTTTTCGATCATGCGCAAACATTATATATACTACAACATGCCCACAACTCTTCAACTTCAATATGGAAAAACCTATTTTTCCTTACCGACTCATCAGTTATCAGCTTTACAACTAGTTTACAACACAAACAACTAACTCTAGCAATGAGATAATCTTACACCGAACCTGACTGACAAAAGCTATATCATATTAGCTTTTATAGCTATAATATACTCCTTAAATAAGAGTTTCATGACAGTACTCGATCATATTAGACCTTCAATTAAAATATGTGACTAGATTAAAATCTCTTACCGATCAACCTCCGGCAGACTAATCAGCCCACCATATAAAAGTAGTTTTGGTGACACAACTTCCCAAAATCGTAACTACCTATACTCACAGCCCTCGCACATCCTCCTCGCGTCGAAAGTTCTACTAACTGCCTGCAGAATATATTACCATGTTCTATCTAACTCATGTTCTTTACGAGACGAACTCGTTATTTAGCCTCTCTCTGCGCTTACTACGCATGTAACAAATAAGCTACCATTCCCGAAAATCTTATGAGTAATCTCGTATGCTTAAAAATGCAACCATCAACCTCATCTACCGGTGCAATTGACCATAAGTTCTACCTACACAATTAAGCTGTGCCCAGAGTCATATTTTCACTGATGGTCCGGAACGTGTTCCCTCCACAGTACTTATCTATCTACATCCAGGTTTGCAATCTAGTCTGATAAGAAAAGCAGCCCGATCGGTAGTCCATCAAGTGCATTGTCAATTCATGGGCTCTACGATGTACTCTCTTGATTCTTCTTTCTAACAGCATCTCTCCCAGCTTCCCTTTGGTGAAGTTCCTTGTAGGCTACACCCGGCTCATCCTCCTTCCAACGACTGTCGAAATATACTCATATCTCCTTTCACTACGTTAGTGCTCAGTGGTTGGTATTTACCATTTATTACGCTCTGTCTAAGGTAAGTAATTTCTCTTTCTCAGAAACAACCATTTCTATTATGACACAACCTCATCGCATTGGCTCTTAACAAGCCTATTTCCAAACCAACTCATGTGTTTATATAGGATGCTGTCCTCAAGACAATAAAACCCGTTACATTCTGAATAGTCTCCTCGGTAAGCAGTCACGCACCACCATCCTTGGAAAAACCTAAATTAAAAATGCTAGTTATTGCGACACTGAACTCAACAGTCCGAGTCGCGCGTTCTCTACGAACATCACACAATGTCAGCAGTAGAACCCATTATGTTCTACAGTCTCAGCGAACCAATAACCATCTCTCTACTTCTACTATATAAACGAGAAAATAACATTACTGAACCATGCATCTCTAGATCCCAAGAGCGCTCAACTTACGAATAAACCTCACTCAGTAACATTCTAGAGCTTTTGAGCCCATCGCTTTCAATCGATAACTCCTCTCTTCCCACCTCTCATACCAAGGGTCTTACGAACTGCAAGGTTTACACTAATGACACATTGTCACGACGCACCACTCAATACGTTGACAATGCGGTCACCTACGAGACGTCGTCCATTTCTCGTCAGCGAGAGAACAGAAGAACAAACAATCGCCAAATTTACCCCGTTCGAAACAAACACATCTCTCTCGGACTTACACACTCGTCTTCAATCACTAATTGCGTCTGACAGATAGTGAAGTTGCAGGTGTGTACCTATTCCGATTTAAAACCACTCTATTCAGGCCTGGAGTATGTACAGTAGAAGGTCGTGCCTTATCGCGAGGTCTCCACAATACTCTTCTCTCGAGGAATCTCATGTATTATAGGAATTATTGTAATGTGAAGTAATCGATACCAACTAATCACTGTGTCACTTATGTCATCGCTATATATATCATTTTTATACTACTATTTAGCGGATACTACCTATTGAAATTTCTTATTCTCCCCCACACAATAGGTATAGATTGGAAGTATTAGTAACCTATAGATTAAATATTAGAATATTAAGTTTATTATAATGCTCTGGTTTGGTTAATATTCATAACAGTTCTACTTCCCCGGTTGAAAGAGGTTAATAACTATATAGATATATAGATATATGATTTAGACCAGGGGGCTAAAATACAAAGTTTATGAATTTGCAGATGATACGCAGCAAGTGAAGCTAACTCCAGATAAAGGAGAGTAGGTGTTGAAGAATGCCTAATAATTAGAGCTTCCTCGTATTTCCCCTTACATTCGCGGGATGTTCGTTTACCAAAACCAAAGAGCAAATTTAAGAATATAGGTATAATATTGACTATGGTGGTTACAAATGTGCGAATCTTCAATCTCTATTTAAAAGCCTGCTAATGGTTCCCTAATCCAACCTCAAGGTAAACTCAACAACGTTTAACCTGACTGAATGATCATATAGTCGAGATATTCTTTGAGTCTGTGGACCACATCGCGCAATACATATAGATAAAGGTGTGTATAGATCATGTATAAAGCGATGATGCAGACAGCCAAGTGATATCTAGATCTGTTAAAACGTTTCATGAAAAGACTGAACAACGTTATGATGATCTATCTCATAATATAATGCCCGCTTATAGTAGAGGATAGCACAAATAAAAACCCTGCGCGAGTGCGTTAGGTTCTTGCATGTGGATGTCTAGTGTTGTATTCACCCTGTGATATTTTAAGACTTTATATTTGCTTCTAAGTTCGGTTAAAGGGTATGTTATATGGAAGAGAGAGATTATCTGACGTGGATGAATATTCTTTATGAGGACCACTCTTAGGTTCTATAGAATGACAAATACTAACTTAAGGGATCCGCTAGAGAGGAGAGATATGAAATACTAATGAGAAGGAAAACTTTAAGGTTAGTCAACAAGGCATGATATGTAATCTGGGTTGATGGCTAAAGAGCGGCTATAGAGAGTATAGAGAGTGAGAGAAAGAACGTTGGTTTTCTGCCAGTATTGAAAGTTCTAAAATTTTTCCTTCAACTAGTAGGAAACGGCGATGCATACAGTTACAAAATATCATACCTTTATTGATAGATATCGGTGTATGAAGCGCAATAGCAATTTCTTCGATGAGACACTAATGGAGCACGACTGCCGCAGGGGAGACCAGAGGGCATAGTAAGAAGAATTCTAGCGATGCACCGCGCAGCCATTGTCACTGATAATGTGTGTAATGACATCGTGCATATATGTAAGTCTAACATCCGAAATTTAATGTGTTCGAGTCTCAACTCCGCGGTGACCGATGGCCTGTTTTTAAGTTAGCCCAGCTAGTAGCAGAGTGTTAGTGAGAAGACGACTCGATTGCAACATATTAAGGATAGGATATGGATAGAGTATATGGCTAGAGGTGGACTCCAAAAAAACCCCAGGCCCCAGTGCGGTTATATTTAATTGTTTATTTTTTTTGTCGTTGTATTTTTTTTCTTATTTTATATAATGTTAAAAAAAATAAAGATAATGAATTTTGTATTAAAAAAAAATAGAAATAAAAATGTATTCTTATACTTCCCAGTCTATTGAGTATTACTTAATTTTTTGCTACAGGAGCTTCTATGAAAACGAGATATTAGGTTCATACATAGCATTTTGAATTCATCAATGTATTAATTTAGTTTGTGTTTCTCTTATCTGAAATATTGAATATTAATTTTAGTAGGACTAGAAGCCATACATACAGGTTACAAATTCATATACTTGAGATGATCATTTTGTTCTTATATTGTTTTGAATCGTTTTAAGGACAAGTTTCATTTAATGAAGAGTTAATGAATATCTACCCCTGCAAATTTACCCCATGTATAATCCACAGTAATTAAACTATATCTAGGATAGAGAAGAGGAGGTCCGAGGGATTGATACTAATCCCTCTGCTTAAAAAGTTTGGGTGCTAAAGAGATTTTTGAACTTGATAAGTTACCAAAGCAATATTTGGGAAAAGAACTTAAGTAAATATTATTCTGATCTAGACTATATTTTAATTTCAACACTTAGGTTAGCGCTTGAAGAAAATAATGAAAATGAGGAGGCTGAACTTTGGCTGGCTAAAAATATTATCCTGAATACCTTAGTGGGCTAATGACTTACAGGTAAAAGTTAAAACTGTCTTCCCAGTTCATGTGTTCGAAGAATCACTGGTGTCACAGTTAAGTCCAGATAAATAGTGGAATATCATTGGATATTAATTGAAAAAAATGTCTTTAATAAAGAAAAGTTACCAGATGGGTTTTGCCAGTTTTTTGGCACCCTTACGTTCAGGCCCTGCCAGTTCTGGCTCGATGAAAGATTTCCTACTGTGCAGTCTTTTGCTTGTCCTATGCAGAAAAAAGCGTCAAAAACTGCTAATATATATATATATTTAAGGACAGGTTACTTACACAGCCCATAGTTACTAATGTGAAATTAAATTGGAAAATGTGATTCATTCACTGAATCTTTATTCAATCCAGTGCTACAAATTAGTTTTATACTCACAGTAGATAAATTGATATAAAATAATGGAAATTCAAAATATAATTCTAACTTTTTATAACCAAAGAGGAAAGAAATTTTTTACTTTTTTATTTACTGAAAAGTTTATTTAGTAATTTTATTAGAGGAATCTAGTTATTATCTTCTAGTCAATAAAATTTAAAGCCATACATTCATTTATAGTTTTGCATGAAATTTAAAAAATTATTTTTTTCTTCTCATTTATTTAAATATTTAAAAGGAATATATCACAGTAAAAAATCATTGATAAAATGCAACTAGGCCGCTCCAACTACATAATGAAACGATAATAGAGTTATTATTATTCGCATATTAGTAAGTTTAAAAATGATCTTTTATGAAATGTTGAAAATAATAGCTAAAATTTAAAAAAAATCCCACTTTGCAGGCTGCCTTTTTTTTTGGTATTCATTATGGTGTTTTTTTTTGTTTGTTTTTTTGGGCGTGTGGTTTTACTATGGAAAGTTATATTGATGGTTTGGGTATTGATGTAGCGCTATTTTGACTAAAGCCAAATTGGCAGGTTTTTAGTTAACAGTAGCTGTTAATGTTAAAATGAATATTACAATAATGTTATTCATGCTTGTACTGTGGTTAGCATATACGTTTAGCTTATAGTTTTTTTTTCTCTTTTAGTTGTAAAGATGAATTAACTCCGAGAAGTGACAAACCCTAGCGGTGCTTAGCCTGATTTGCATGAGCTTGTTTAGTAACTTTGTGTATATATACTATGCAAGTTTTGACAATTCACTAAGATGCTTTTCGAATTTGCGTGACGTGCTCTGTGTCGCGTGTGTCCCAGGCGGGCGGTTGTTTGAGTTGATTGGCTTCTATTGGCTTGGATATGGACAGCCGCGTCTTGGTTAGACGGCCCATGTGGGCTTCCTTACAGGAGATGGGCACAGGAAAAAAAACAGGTCATGATTATTTAAAGTCAACTAATTTTTTCATTGATTTTTTTAAAAAACAAAATGATGTTTTTTTTTAAAATGATTTTTTGCTGTTTTATATATATACTACTTACTATATATATACATATATATATAAATATAATACTATATATATATACATATATATATTATATATAATATATATATATAACTATAATATATACTAATAACTATATATATATAATATATATATAATATATATACTAATATTATTTGTGTATTTAAGTGATTAACTTCAATAGAAATAAAAAAAAAAACTAAAATAAAATAATATACAAGGCAAGGCAACCTCTGGTCCAAATTCCTACAATATGGTCAACAAAGGATCATGTTATAAACAGGTTCTTTTATTCGATTGTAAACATTATCAAATATTACAAACATCCCCCCGTAAAACCAAGTTCCCGCGTTTTAACACTCGTTAGTGGTGACTATAGTATTTCTCATAATTTGAGATTAGGTTACTATTAGACGTATAGAACCCTTATTTTAAGATTATATACTTGATATATCATTTAACATAGTATAATAGATTTATGAGATAATTAATAAATTTTCAATTTGAGCAAAATAAATATATATATATATATATAAACTCATCATCAATATATCTTTGAGCACACTGTCTTGTGAAAAGGAAGTCAGAATAAATTTCTTCCTTGTAAAAGAATATGGTCTTCTTATTTCGACACACTAAATTAAATGAGATAGCCACATTCCCATCCCCTAAAACGTTTATGTGAATACAATGTAAGAAATCACTTTTAGTTTAAGTAACAGAAATACATGTTGCCCGGTCAGTTAGAGACGCCTATTGAAATCTCGTTTGAGTTACTAACCAAATACAATCCTGGCGTGGTTTTCCATTAGCGAATTCAAATTATTTATAGTTCACGGCTTTGCGAAAAAAAATTTTGATATTTGCCCCAAAAAGATTTAACCAAAAAAATATCCTACATATACTACTTATAAACCCTGACACATAACACCTTAATATCGACAATTATAATGAATTACAAAATAGTTTAAGATTATCAAATTAATTATATTCGTACACTAGGTTAAGATTACAGTATTAGTTTATTAAAAATGATTTTAAGAACCTTCAGACCCCCCTCAGAGTGGCCCGCAGGATTCTTTAATCTAAGGTAACGACTCCCGGCCAACCGAATCTGTCTCCACTTCCTCAACTACGTGAGTAGAAGAGTATGAAAAGCAGAATGAAATGGAGGCGTAGCAGCTGTAGGTACATTCCCCCGGTCAGTGTGCCCATATCGCGTTTACTAGCCACGAGACTCGACCGAGTTGTGAGCTGAAGTTAACCCTCATCTTGTGTGCTAGACGGGTGAGCTAAAGCTGGAGCTGAAGATAATGGTACAGAGTGGTCGGCCCGGTGAATAGTAGGTAAGACTAGTATCAGGGCAGCGAGATAGTATATACAGGACTCCTGTCCAAAAAATTCCTGTAGAGAAAGTTCAAGATGAACTGAAATGGCCACTAATATTCTTATAAGGAGATGAACATATTCGAATATCCGCGCTCAAAATATCAGAGGAATTGTATCCCGAACACTGAACATTAAGAGAGTCGACGCAAAATCTTGATACACCTCTCTGAGCCGCGTGCGTAGCGCGTTATTTGAATGTCTAATAACATACTTCTTCCTTTCTCTAGATTTCTAAGTTCAGTAACACCAAGGCAAAATAATCCATTCGATACATATATCTTACGGTATAGGCTAATAGACCCCAGTAGTGCTCAGCGTGTGCCGTAATAGTCCAGCCCCTTACCCCAAAACATGTAATATGGCCACATTATATATGTAAGAGATATAGTCCTTTAGGTACGAAAGAATACACCTTTTGATTAGGCAACGAGTAGGATAGTCCCCCGGATCTCCACACGAAGCACCCAAGCGCTTAAGCGGGTTATTAGATGAAGATAATGAGTAATATGTCTGATAATAGCATAGGAGACAGGCAGAAAGATGCTGAGAAATATAAGGAACTACTCCCCGGAAGCCGTAATTAGAGATGAACCGTGTAGAAATATCACTTACTTAGTATGCCGCGCAAACATTGCTATAATCCTCATTTTATATAGATGCAGTGCGATATCAGAGAATATAACCTATTAAGCTATATACCTTGACCAATGTAGACATATGTCACAAATATATACATGTTTATCCTAGGTTGTGTGAGTAGATAGTCAAGTCACAAGATAGCCTTAAAGCTATGACTCATAATTAGAATCGTTCTACTAAAATTTAATCCGATTGGTACTTTGATTAAAACAAGTATGTATGATATCTATTTCATAAATCACAAGGCAGGTACGCATACTAAAATCTCTCCTAATGTTAAGATCGAAGATCACGTCCTATTGTATCTGTTAAGTATACAGAGAAGTGAAAAGTATGCCGTAAACGAGAAACTCACCTAAGTCATGAGTCAATAAAAGTACTGTATAATATGTCGCCAATAGAACTCCCGAAAGATAACAACAGAAAAGAGTATAGTATATAGAATATTATTATGGATATTACTGTATCGTGGCGTCCATCGATGAAGCCGCTCGATACAAGTAAAAGTACGTGCCATTGTAGAAGGCGAGGAGCAGTCCGTTACAATACTATGGTAACCCCTTTTCAAACCTTCACCTGGTGTAAGAAGGAGCCCAAGAGGCTTTTTATGGCCTCTGACTTTAGACCCGTTGACAGGAAAAGACAATTGCATTGGTGTGTTATACTCTTTACTTTCTATAATTAAATACGTGTTCTCTACTTTCGTTCCACATATCTACTTGGAACCCGCCACTCACTAAGCGTCTGAAACATAATCTTTTACAGCAGATACACCTCTGATGACCGGTTAGAGTAGACATATGAAAGGAGAATGAGAGAGTATGGATAAAAGAAGAAATAGTCTTACCATGATATCTAAGCATGAAGGAAAACGTTATGGTCAGAGTCAGTACCGCAATTGAAATTAAATCTGGACACAAATGATTTCAATACTTTCTGCTCTTTTGTATACCTAAGGATAAGAAGTATATCCACCTCCTAAGTATTCGAACTGAAGCAGGTATGAAAACGTTTAGAATCCATAATATCCCGCTCTCCTTACGAAAATTACTTTCGTCCTTCTTGGAGCCGTGTCCATAGCTTCAAAATCTATGTACTTGGAATATTAGTTGAGATTTTAATAGTATGAATCGATCTGACTGTCTGGCAAAGTGCTATCGCGCATTTGCAGTGGGTTGCTTCTATCTTACACCCCAGGAGACTTATAGCCAGCACGATTCATACTGTGTGAAGAATATTTGACGTGAGCACGTATTCAATATAGCGTATTGCGTAGTAGATAATATATATGATAGATCCTCATAATATAATATGATATAATATATATATATATATATATAATATAAATAATATATATATATATAATATATATATATATATATATATATATATATATATATACTTTACTCTTAGGTAGCGTACGATATTATATATATGAAGTAGTATAAAATTGACGTATTCATTGAACGGTAGAAAATCATTCTATATATATAGTAAGCGATATCATAATATAGACATATAGTTATAGTATATTCAGCTCTTCATACTATAATGATATGCTATATAGTAGATCATAATAATATATACGCTATATAACCCAGTATATATGAATATTTATTATATATTTATGTATATATATTCTTAGTAAAATAGTTCAGCCTTAATCGGTTAAGATGTGAAAATCTCGACCTTCTATTAAGTACCTGAATTTTAAATAGTAAATATATATTATATAGGTAGTGTAAATAGCATATATAGTATATATATACCTTATGTATTTGAATAAGTGGTATTTATATATTATATAAATATATAACGTAAAGTAGTTTAATATAGTCGTAGATATATAACTGGCTTAACCCGATCGGTCTTACAGTAGTCTTTCTCAACTGACTAACGTCTCCTCATCTCTCTCTCTCTCCTACCTGCGTACATCTACTCTCTCCTCTCTCTCTCTCTCTCTAACGTTTTAGGCATGGATTAACTGGTTATATGTTATCTCCTTTATCATAATGAATGATTTACTCATATACCAAATCGGCATCATCTTTAATTTGAGACTATATGAGTTCTAGCGACATGACCTACATATATCATACTCCTCGACTTAGCGTAAATAAAAGAGATAGCCTCAATCACTATTTATAATATATTCATATAACTACTATCTACTGTAGTATACTATAAAATATTGAGTGCACAAAGACTAATCACATACCGACTAGTGCCACAAGTATAATATATCCACGTGAGTTAGGAAGTCAATTATAGTTCAAACTATTTTTATAAAATTTTAATACGATTTACTCGGTTGTCATCCCTGAGGAGAATAGTATACTATAATCTATAATGACCCGACACAGAGAATATGTTCGTCATAAAAGCGTATTAGAGCCTATCTACCTTGTGCCATAGAGGTCGTAGTCTATAAAGAGTCTTTCCCCTTATGCCTTCATCTACTAGTAATTACACAATTCAATATACCGCAAATGGTCATTAGTTAGCTGAAATACCCACGTGACATCTACTTTTTGTGTAATAAGTGGCATTAGAGCATAGTTATCTCTTCCTAGTAGTGTGACTATAGATGCATACAGCCTATATAGGAACGAAGCAATAGTTTTTCGGTGAAGTAACTGAGGGACGATAGTAGAGCACTGCATGATCCCTGTTACGGTGCATAACATAGTAGCTTTACCTTTCCTTAATTAATGATCGAACATAAGTATTTATGCTCCCTTACGCTCGTGATTCTCGTGAACGTTGAAATGATATTATACCGAATGCTATAACGTAATATATGATATTGTCCGTGTATACCCATCAACTACGACTCGCGAGCCCAGCGACCTCATTACACCTGCCGGTTATAGAGATATCACACACATCTATGTGAGCCCAGATAACAATAGTTAGCACCGACCGATGACTATTTCCACTATATACTCCTCACCATAATACCTCAATACTTCGCGCTATTTATCTTTCTAAGTCGTAATTAATCCCAGATTACGTACCTATTCAAAGACGTCCGGTACTGAAATACTCATATATTATACAGCACGCATAGAGTAATGATCCAGCCTAATTGCTCCTCCCATGAGCGACGTTATGCCACTTTGCTTACCCGTAGAATTCGTCCTCTCTATAAGATATAGCCCCTAAGCGCTAACAATAGGCATTATAAAGTCCACGCATTTCATAGTACCAACCTAATAACTATTATACTATCCCCAAATAAAACTCTAGAAACAGTTATCTTGTAAGTACTGCCCATCTCAGACCGCGCTAAGGTGACCCTCTTGCATGTTTATTTATCATCATAAATAATCCAAACGGCCAGTAATAACAGCCCAGGTTTATTTAATGTTCAATCAGAGCTAGCTACTAAGTAATATAACTATGTATAATTGATATATATGTACCTACTATAATACTCATAATATCTATACATATTTTTAAGAATAAGATGGTATTAGCGCACATCCAGATCAGAGATGATTAAAAAGGATATATAGTATACTTATGAAATATAAGTCACGGAATCCGTAGTATCTATATAGGCAGTAGTGTTACGTAGGTATGCTTTAGAAGCCCAAAGTCTCCACCACGGTCTATATCATATACAATATCACCAGAAGTTTGGGCACCTATGTTGAAGAATATATGATTGAGCCA